>PITA01021385.1:0-32797 GCA_004023965.1 Spilogale gracilis
CAGAGGTTTTGGACCATGTGTTTTCATTTGCATTTGTTTCCATGCACTTTTAATTTCTTCTTTGATTTCCTATTAATTATTTAGTATTATTTAGTAGCATGTTGTTTAACCTCCATGTATTTGTGGGTTTTCTATTTTTTCTTGATGTTGACTTCTATTTTCATAGCGCTGTGGTCAGAAAAGGTACATGGTATGATTTCGATCTTCTTAAATTTGTTGAGGTTTGTTTTGTGGGCTAATATGTGATCTATTCTGGAATATGTTCCATGTGGACTTAAAAAGAAGTGTATTCTGTTGTTTTAGGATGGAATATTCTGAATATGTCTATTAAATCCGTCTATTCCAGTGTGTCACTCAAAGCCATTTTTTCCTTGTTGATTTTCTGTTTAGGTGATCTGTCCATTGATGTAAATGGGGTATTAAAATCCCCTACTATTACTGTATTATCAATTAGTTTTTTTTTTATATTTGTTATGAACTGTTTTATGTATTCAGGTGCTCCTATGCTGGGTGCATAAGCATTTACAGTTGTTATATTTTCTTGTTGGATTTCCCCTTTATTATTCTGTGTCTCTTTGTTACAGTCTTTGTTTTAAAGTCTAGTTTGATGCAAGTATTGCTATTCTGGCTTTCTTTTGACATCCATTTGCATGATACATGTTTCTCTATCCTCTCACTTTCCATCTGCAAGTGTCTTTAGATTTTAAGTGGGTCTCTTGTAGGCAGTATATGTAGAGGTCTTCTTTTTTAACCTATTTCTGTCACCCTTTATCTTTTCACTGGAACATTTAGTCCACTGACATTCAGAATAATTATTGATAGATATATATTTATTGCCATTTTATTACTTGCTCCATGGTTGTTTCTGAAGATTTCCTCTGATCCTTCCCTGTCTTTCTCTTTCATGTTATGTTGATTTTATTTAATAATATGATTGATTTCTTTCTGCTTGTTCCTTGTATATTTATCAAGGTTTTAGATGTGTGGTTATCATTAGGTTTGGATATAACCTCTTCTGCATATAACAATGTATATTTAGTTGATGATCATTTAAGTTTGAACCCATTCCTTTTTCCTCTCCTCACCTTTTAAGTATATGGTATATTTTATATCCTTTTCTTGTGAGTTACTTGACTGATTTTTTTTCTCTTTGCACCACATTTTTAAAAATTAACATATAGTGCATTTTTTTGCATCAGGGTTACAAGACTGTGAATCATCAGTCTTACACAATTCACAGCACTCACCATAGCACACACCACCCCTAATGTCCATAACCCAGCCATCCTATCCCTCTGCCTCCACCCCCCAGCAAGCCTCAGTTTGTGTCCTGAAATTAAGAGTCTCTTATGGTTTGTCTCCCTCCCTGGTCCCATCTTGTTACATTTCTTCCCCTTCCTTCCCCCCAACAAACCCCTTCCCTGTCTCTCAAATTCCTCATATGAGAGGGATCATATGATAATTGTCTTTCTTTTATTGACTTATTTCGCTTAGCATAACATCCTCTAGTTCCATCATCATTGTAAACGGCAAGATTTCGAGATTTTAATGACTGCATAGTATTCCATTGTGTGTGTGTGTGTGTGCGCGCGCGCACGTGCCACCTCTTCTTTATCCATCCATTTGTTGATGGACATTTAGTTTCTCTCCATAGTTTGGCTATTGGGGACATTGCTGCTATAAGCATTCGGGTGCACATGCCCCTTTAGATCACTACATTTGTATCTTTAGGGTAAATACCCAGTAGTGAGATTGCTGGTTGTAGGGTAGCTCTATTTTCAACTTTCTGAGGAAAGTCCATACTATTTTCCAGAGTGGCTGCACCAGCTTGCATTCCCACGAACAATGTAGGAGGGTTCCTCTTTCTCCTCATCCTTGCCAACACCTGTCGTTTCCTGACTTGTTAATTTTAGCCATTCTGACTGGTGTGAGGTGGTATTTCACTGTGGTTTTGATTTGTATTTCTCTGATGTTGAGTGACGTTGAATAATTTTTCATGTGTCTGTTGGCCATTTGGATGTCTTCTTTGAAGAAATGTTTGTTTACTTCTTCTGCCCATTTCTTGATTGGATCATTTGTTCTTCAGATGTTGAGTTTGACAAGTTCTTTATAGATTTTGGATACTAGCCCTTTATCTGATATGTCATTTGCAAATATCTTCTTCCTTTCTGACTTGACGGGGTTTTTTTGTTTTTTGTTTGTTTGTTTGTTTGTTTGTTTGTTTTTAGAAATTAAGAGGCACTTCTCCATAGAAGACATACAAATGGCTAACAGACACATGAAAAAATGTTCATCATCACTAGCTATCAGGGAAATTCAAATCAAAACCCATTGAGATACCACCTTATACCAGTCAGAATGGCCAAAATTAACAGGACAGGAAACAACAAGTGTTGGAGAGGCTGTGGAGAAAGGGGAACCCTCTTACACTGTTGGTGGAAATGCAAGTTGGTGCAGCCACTTTGGATAACAGTGTGGAGATTCCTTAAAAATTTAAAAATAGAGGGGCACCTGGGTGGCTCAGTTGGTTAAGCGACTGCCTTTGGCTCAGGTCATGATCCCGGAGTCCCAGGATTGCCCCACATCGAGCCCCGCATTGGGCTCCCTGCTCGGCAGGAGGCCTGCTTCTCCCTCTCTCGCTCCCCATGCTTGTGTTCCCTCTCTAGTTGTGTTTCTCTCTGTCAAATAAATAAATAAATGTTTTTAAAAAATTAAAAATAGGGGCGCCTGGGTGGCTCAGTTGGTTGAGCAACTGCCTTTGGCTCAGGTCATTATCCCAGATTCCCGGGATTGAGCCCTGCATTGGGCTCCCTGCTCAGCAGGAAGCTTGCTTCTCCCTGTCTCATTCCCCCCGCTTGTGTTCCCTCTCTAGCTGTGTTTCTCTCTGTCAAATAAATAAATAAAATCTTTAAAAAAATTAAAGATAGAGCTACCATATGACCCTGCAGTTGCACTACGGGGTAATTACCCCAAAGATACAGATGTAGTGAAAAGAAGGGCCATATGTACACCAATGTTCATCGCAGCAATGGCCACAATCACCAAACTGTGGAAAGAGCCAAGGTGCCCTTCAACAGATGAATGGATAAAGAAGATATGGTCCATATATACAATGGAATATTATGCCTCCATCAGAAGGGATGAATACCCAACTTTTGTAGCAACACAGAATAGATTGGAGGAGATTATGCTGAGTGAAATGAGCCAAGCAGAGAAATCATATGGTTTCACTTACTTGTAGAGCATAAGGAGTAATATTGAGGATAGTAGGAGAAGGAAAGGAAATGTGAATTGGGGTAAATCAGGGAGGGAGATGAAGCATGAGAGACTTTGGACTCAGAAACAAACTGAGGATCTTGGAGGGAAGGGGGTGGGGGATGGGTGTACCTGGTGGTGGGTACTGAGGGCACATATTGTGTAGAGCACTGGGTGTGGGGCATAAACAATGAATCTTGGAACACTGAAAAAATAAAATAAAGTAAATATTAATTTTTACTGTCTTTCTGTTTTTCCTGCATTTAAACTTTCACTTTTGGTCTCTCTTTATCATTCAGAGTCCCCTGTAATATTTCCTGCAGGGCTGGTTTAGCAGTCATAAACTCTTTTAGTTTTTGTCTGGGAAACTCTTTATTTCTCCTTCTATTCTGAATGATAGCCTTACTGTATAGAATATTCTTGGCTGCAGATTTTTCCCATTCAGCACTCTGAATCTATCATGCCACTTTCTTCTGGCTTGCCAAATTTCTGTTGAAAAATCTCCTGCTAGCCTTATAGGCTTTTCCTTGTGAGTTGCTGACTATTTTTGTCTCATTGCTTTTAAGATTTTTTCTTATTTTATTTTTAAAAAGATTTTATTTATTTATCTGAGAGAGAGACAGAGCACAAGCAGAGGGAGCAGCAGACAGAGGGGGGGAAGCAGGCTCCCCACTGAGCAAGGAGCCTGATGTGGGACTCAATCCCAGTACCTTGGGATCATGACCTGAGGTAAAGGCAGCTGTTTAACTGACTGAGTCACTCAGGTGTCCCTAGGATTTTTTTCTTTATCACTATATTTACAAATTTAACTGTCATATGTTGTAGTGTCTATTTGCTTTTGTTGACTCTGTTGGGGTTTTCTGTGCCTCCTTGTTCTGGATATCTGCTTCCTTCCCCAGATTACAGAAGTTTTCAGATATTATTTGTTCAAATAAATAAACTGCCCCCTTTTCTCTCTCTTCTTCTTCTGGAACTCCTATAATACAAATTATTTTACCTTTGATAGAGTCACTGAATTCTCTAAGTCTATTCTCATTTTATATTTATTCTTTTCTCTGTATTTTATTTCAGCTTGATTACTTTCCATTACTCTGTCTACTAGGTCACTGATTCCTTCCCCCACTTTTTCCAATCTGCTGTTCATTCCACCAAGTATGTTTCTTATTTTACTTATTTATCCTTTATCTCTCCTATATTCTTCCTTATCTCTGTTGAGGATCTTTCTCATGCTTTCCACTGTTTTCTCAAGTCTAGCAAGTGTCCTTATTATCACTGCTTTAAATCTTTTATGAGGCATTTTACTTATATCTGTTTCACTTATATCTCTGGCTGTGGCCTTGTCTGTTCTTTCATTTGGGATAAATTTCTCTATTTCCTCATTTGTTGGCCTCATTGTGTCTATTTCAGTGTATTAAAGTTGCTTGTATCTTCTGCTCTTGAAAGTAGCAACTTTATGAAGACGTAGTTCTGGAGTGCCCTCTGTTCACCAGAACCTGTCACTTCAGGAGAGTATCCTATGTGTGTTGCTTATGCTCTATTGTTATATTTGGGTCACTTTTCCTTTCAGTGCAATTTTTGGCACTAACTCTGTGCCTGTTGTGGACTGTACTTGCTCTCTGTAGTATTAGTGGGACCCAGGTAGGCCACCTCTGGAGGAAGGGGAGGTGTCCATCAGGGAACTTGGAAGCAGGATGGCGGCGTTAGAAAAATGTGTGCTAGGCCATTAGTCCTATGCCAGATCCTCTGAAGTACTTCTGTGGCTGGGGACTTCACGCTGGGGTGGCCAGGTATGTGTGGCTGGGGGCAGTGCAAAGCAGTGGCTGGGGCATGCAGTTGGGTATGGTGTGGTGTTTTGGCTCGGTGTGGTGGCTGGGCACCTCGTACACAAGTGTGGCTGGGGGTGGTTGACTTGGTGCATTGTGCAAGGGCATCTGTGCGTGCTTGGCTGGGAATGGTGCACAATGGCTGCCAGTGGTGTGTAGTTGGGCAAGAAAAAGGATGTCTGGGGGCACACAGCTAAGCAAAGTGTGGCACTCAGTGGCAGCTATGCACCCAGCAACTGTGCAGGACACTTGCTAGGCTTTAACCATTTTTTCCCTGAGCCCAGGGCCAAGGTCAACAGGTTTGGTGTGAGTGAGTCCTCAGGAGAACTCTTAGGTGGCACACTGTCACGGAGTTAGGTGGCAAGTGTTTGTACAGCCCTGCTTTCTGCAGATGTCTCTGTGCTTATGCAGGAGGATGGGGGAAGATAATGGCACCTACCAGCTCCTTGTTTTTTGGAGAATTCTCCCAACATGCTCTGAAATAAGTATTAACAGATTAGTCTCCCATTTGTCCTGGAAAGTTTATATTAACTTCCATTTTTATGTTGCCTGTCTCTTTAAGGATGGCAACCCAACTATCACTTGCTTTCTGAGTTCCCCCAGTGCTGAGTTAGCTGACCTTCAAAGCTCCGGGTTCCAAATTCCACTGGTTTTTACAAACTCATGGAATTCAGGCTCTCCGTTTTAAAGCCAAAGGCTACAGGGATCAGTCTTCCTTGTGTAAGCTCATTGATGCAAGTGCCCATTTCTGTGCCCTCTCCTTGCACACAGCTCCCTCCCTTCTGTAGGTAGCCTCACTCCACCTCTCTGACTTTCCTAACTCTTCAGATGTACCTAATTCTCTGTATTTAGTTGTGGAGTTTTTTTCTGCCAGTCTTCAGAATGCTCTCCAGTTTCTTGACTTGGATATGGATGATATTATCTGATTGGAAATGTGGGACAAGGTGAGCTCAAGGTCCTCCTATTCCACCATCTTCTCAAGCCCCTCTTTGTGTTAATAGTTTGGTAGAATTCACTAGTGAAGTCATCTGGCCCTGGGCTTTTTCCTTTAGGCAGGTTTTTGATTAGCAGCTAAATCTTTTTTGCTTGTTATAGGTCTGTTTAGACTTTCTATTTCTCAAGTCAGTTTTGGTAGTTTCTAGGAATACGTATATTTCACCAAGGTTATTTACCTGGCATACATTTATTTCTTCATAGTGTTTTCTTGTAATCCTTTTAATTTCTGTAAGACTGGTAGTAATGCCTTGCTTTCATTTCTGATTTTAGTTATTTGCATCTTTCCTGTCTTTTTAAAACTGCTCACTCTAGCTAAAGGTTTGTCAATTTTATTGAGCATTTCAAAGAACCAACTCTTTATTTCGTTGGTCTCCTCTACCATTTTTCTATTGTTTTATCTATTTCTGCTCTAATCTTTATTATTTCCTTCCTATACTAGCTATGGCTTCAGTTTGCCTTTTTTAGTTCCTCAAGGTGTAAAATTATGTTGTTGATTTGAGACATTTCTTCTTTTTTAATGTGGGTGTTTATAGCTATAAATTTCCTGCTGAGAACTGCCTTTGCATTGTCTGCTAGGTGTTTACATGTTGTCTTTTCCTTTTCATTTATCTCTAAGTAATATACAACTTCTCTTGTGGTTTCTTCTCTCATCCATTAGTTGTTTAGGTGTGTATTAATTAGTTGCAACATATCTGACAACTTTCCATTTTCTTTTTGTTAGTGATTTCTACTTTCATTCTATTATAGTTGGAGAAGATAATTTGTGCACTTTCAGTCTTTTAAAATTTATTGACACTTGTTTTGTGCACTAAAATATAGTCTATCATGGATAATTCCTTGTGTATTTGAAGAGAATAAATATTTGGCTGTCATTGGGTAGAATGTTCTATATACTACATGAGTCCACTTATACACAGATTTTTAAAAAATAAATAAATAAACTATAGTACTGAAAATGTACTTCCCTTATGACTTTGTTAATAACATTTTCTTTTCTCTAGCTTACTTTATTGTAAGAATAAAGTGTACTATACATATAACATACAAAATATATGTTAATCAACTGTCTATGTTATTGGTAAGGCTTCTAGTTAATAGCAGATTATTAATAGATAAGTTTTGGGGAAGTCAAAAGTTATATCTAGGTTTTCAACTGTGTGGGTGATCAGCACCCCAACCCCTGCAACCTTCAAAGGTCAACTGTATCTCTGCTAGCTCTAGTTGATTCATAATGTTGTTCAAATTCTCTATTTCCTTCTTGGCCTTCTCTCTAGGTGTTCCATCTATAATTAAATGTGCGGTATTGAAGTCTCCAACTATATATTTTTCTAGAACTATTTTAAGTGAGTATATAATTTTAGTACCTTTTTGGTGGATTAACCCTTTTATCAATATATAATGTCTTCATCTCTTGTAGCAATTTTTGACTTAATCTATTTTATCTGGTATTATTATAGCCAGATCTCTTTTTCTTACTATTTACATACAATAGCATTTTTTTTATTGTTACTTAAATTTTTTTCCAGTGTTCCAAGATTCCCCATTCCCCAAAGTGCTCCATGCTTTAGGTGTCCCCAGTACCCACCACCAGGCTCTCCCATCCCTCTACCCCCCTCCCTCTAAGTCCCTCAGTTTGTTTCTGTGTCCAAAGTCTCTGTTGTTTCATTTCTCTCCCTGGATTACCCTAGTTCCCATTTACTTTCCTTCTCCCACAGTCCTCCAGGTTACCCCTCATGCACCGCAAGTAAGTGAAACCATGGGATACTTGACTTTCTCTACTTGGCTTATTTCACTCAGCATAATCTCTTCCAGTCCAGTCCATGTTGCTACAAAAGTTGGATATTCATCCTTTCTGATGGAGGCATAGTATTCCCTTGTATATATGTACCACATCTTCTTTATCCATTCATCTGTTGATGGGCACCTTGGCTCTTTCCACAGTTTGGCGATTGTGGCCATTGCTGCGATGAACATTGGGGTACATATGGCCCTTCTTTTCACTGCATCTGTTTCTTTGGGGTAAATGCCCAGTAGTGCAATTGCAGGGTCATAGGGTAACTCTATTTTTAATTTTTTAAGGAATCTCCACACTGTTTTCCAAAGTGGCTGCACCAGTTTACATTCCCACCAACAGTGTAAGAGGGTTCCCCTTTCTCCGCAGCCTCTTCAACACTTGTTGTTTCCTGTCTTGTTAATTTTGGCCATTTTGACTGGTGTAAGGTGGTATCTCAGTGTGGTTTTGATTTGAATTTCCCTGATAGCTAGTGACGCTGAATATTTTTTCATGTGTCTATTAGCCATTTGTATATCTTCTATGGAGAAGTGCCTCTTCATGCCTCTTGCCCATTTTTTGATGTGTTCATCTTCAATTTAAACCTTTTCACTTCTAATCTATTTTTTCCTTTGAATTTAAGGTGTATCTTTTGTAGACAATACATAGTTGGATCATGTTTCTTGTATCCATTCTGCCCATCTCTGCTCTTAATTCAAGAGTGTAATGCATTTTACTTTTAAAGTATTTACTGGCAAGGAAGTGCTTACTTCTATCATTTTGCTATTTGTTTTCTGTATATCTTATACTTTTTATTCATTGTTTTCTCAATTGTGCCTTCTTTTGTGCTTATTTGATTTTTTAATATACAGTTATATCCCTTTTTCAGTTCTTTTCCTGCATATTTTAAGGTTATTTTCTTAATTAGCCTAGAGGTTGCAATTAACATCCTAAATTTATAACAATCTAGTTTGAATTAATACCAATTTAGCTTCATTATTATACAAGAGCTCTATTCCTATAAGTTCTGTTCTTACCCTTTATGTTGTTATTGTTACATATTACATCTATACATTGTTTCCCATCAACAGACTTATAGTTACCATTTTATACACCTATCTTTTGAGTAATATAGAAAAACTAGGTGTTAAAAACCAAAAATACAATAATACTAGCTTTTATATTTACCTACTGTATTAGATTTCTAGGGCTGCCATAGATAAACTACCACAAACTTAAATTTGTTTGGCTTAAAACAACAGAAATTTATTCTTTCACAGTTCTGGTCGCTGGAAGTCTGAAACCCAGGGCAAAGAGCTATAATGGCTCATGAGGCTCTTTCTTCATCTGACAATCAACATCAGCTGGATTCCACAGACAGTTTTGGACTACTAGAATGGAAGGACATGGTAAGTGCTAGGGAAGTCATACACAGTGTTTCTTCCTCATCATTTACCCATTCCTGTCTCACAAGGATATAGGGAGAATGAGAAGACAGCAGTGTGTGTATACTCTAGGGGTGGAAATATACTCATCTCATTGGGAGATATGGAGAGAAAAGCAGAGAGATATGGAGTATGATGGAGAGGTTCTGCATTCCTGTGGAATGAAGAAAATTGTGAATTAATGTTAAGTGCTTAGATCCAGAGAATTTCCATAGGAACCACAACCCTTCTTCCTCTCTGTGCTACCCAACTACTGACTGTTATGACACACATGCATATGTATTAGATGGAGAGGTGGAGTAGACAAAAAAAATTTCTTCCACCTGGTTACACTAAACTATCCAAATTCAGAGCCATCTTCCATTCATTGCAGTGTTGTTTTGATAGGATCCTACTGCAACTAAGACATAATCAGGATGGTCCTGGGGTACAATGGACACAGCCTAATAGGGACTAGTGGTTTGATCTTTTTACCTATTCCCATATAATTCCTAGGCATACCAAGCTTGATATAAAACATATAACATCCCAGTAAAGTGCAGTAAAATATGCTGTAGTAAAAAACAAAAACAATAATGCCAGGAATTATTTAGGTCCACTGATGCAGAAACAAAGGACACCAAATGAATTGCTCTGCACAAGGGGCTGTATCCCCTTCATGCTTTTATGTCTACTTTCTCCATTAGCAAAGTTTTTGACTACACAGTATCCATTCCTAAAAAGACAAACAGGGAGTTATCTGAATCCTGGGAATCCTGGAGTTAGTCACTTTAGGTCACTCAGGCAGAGACTGAAACAAAATTCTCACCTGCAGTATTTGGTTACACATTCCAAATGTAGATAATTCCAACAGGTGCACCATGAAGGATTCCTACGATAGAGTCATCCTAGTCACCTGGAGATGACTGGCAGACCCATGCTATCTAATGATTTTGCCATAGCCTCACTGACAGTTTAAAAAACAATAGTGTCTTCAACTGGGTAGGTAAGGGTCTAAAAAGGGCGGGGGGAGAAATTAGACTCAATTTAATGTTCATTTATCATCTCATTTACCCTCCCAGGCCTTAGTACTGTGAAGTTCTATCTGACTTAACAGCTGAGGTGGTGGCAGCAGTAGCATCAGCAAAACATGGCATGAGTCCGGTAAGGTACAACCTTTAAGCAGTGCCAAAAAATAATCTTGTCAGATATCAGCTGAACTGTCATTTTGGTGAAAAGTAGTACGGGTAATAAGCCTCCTTATACTCTGTAATCAATTCCCCACACCCATTCTTGAGATTACTCCTTCTAACAGACATTAAGCATTTGATACATTTCTGGTGTGTAGGAATCCATTTGCTTCTGCCTCTCTGACCCAAACCCCCTCCAGTCTCACTTTATTATTTTTGTGTCGGCACTCCCAGGGTGAGATAAAAGCACTGGGTTCAAGGTCAGTTTTCTGCTTGCTGAACAAAGAGGCACTCAAATCCACAAAGATGAGAAAGTGATACAAAGCATTTAATGAGGCAACACCCCATTGGGTACGACATTATTTTTTTTCCTCCACAATAACTCTAGTTGCATAAAACCTACTTGCAAATGAAATTGCATGTGGAATAGATGGAGGATAGATTGAGATGTATATACATTGAGGGTGGGGTGCACATATATATATATATATGTATATATATATACACATTCATACATACATACACACTGGCTCTAGGTCTGTTTAAAACTTTATAGGGTAATGACAAATAGTCTATTATTTGTGGAACTCCATTTATATTTGTTGAACAAAAGAATGAGGACAGTGGCAGAAAAAAATCACTTTTTCAGAACTCGGGAATTAACCAAAAGTTTGCACCAATTCAGGGAGGATTTATTCAAGAAAAATGGCTGAACATCTATGAAAAGAGTGAGCTTTGGGACATTTTAACTTGTCCTATTCCAATCCCCATCTCCTCAGATTCACAGCACCCTTGGAAAATAACAGCCTGACAACACTGGTAGTTGTGAAAATCAATATTCCAGCAGCCCCGGGAGGGCGAAGATCAGGTTTGACAGATTGAGGTTCCCCAAAAAGAATTGTCACAGTTTGACTTGTCTGCCTCAAAGCTCACCCCATATAAAAGCCCTTTTTTGTTTTGACAGACCTTATTTTTTTGGAACAGTTTTGGGTTTAGAGAAATGCTGAGGAGTTAAGTACAGAGAGTTCCCCTATCCAGCCATTTTTTCCTCTCCCCATTCCACAGTTTTCCTCTATTATTACATCTTGCATTAGTGTGCTGCATTTTTACAATTAAGAAACAATATTGATGTTACCATTAAAATCCATAGTTTATATAAGGGTTCTCTCTTTCAATTGAACATTCTATGGGTTTTGAAAAATATGTAATGCCATGTATCTACCCCTGCAGTATCATACAGAAGAATTTCACTGTTCTAAAAATCCTTTGTGCTCCATATATTCATCCCCCCTTCCCTTCTTCTGAACCGATGGCAATCACTGCTCTTTTTACTGTCTGTGTAGTTTTGCCTTTTTCTAAATGTATATGAATGGAAGGCTACAGTATGTAGCCTTTTTAGATCAGCTTCTTCCACTTAGCATTTAAGTTTCCTCCATGTCTTCCGTGACTTGATTGATTCTTTCTTCTTATTGGTGAATAATATTCCATTGTATACATGCAGTAGAGTTTATCCATTTATGTATTAAAGAACATCTTGGTTGTTTTCAAATTTGGGCAATTATGAATAAAGCTGTTATTAAACATCAACATGCAAGGTTTTGTGCAGACATAACTTTCTAATTCATTTAAATAATAAGGAGTGTGATTGCTGGATTGTATGGTGAGACTATATTTAGCTTTGTATGAAATTGTTAGATGGTCTTCCAAAGTGACTGTACTGTTTTATATTCCCTTTCTGAACCAAGTAATCATTTCTCCCCAGACCCACCTAAGCAGACAGACTCCCACATAACCTCTTCCACTAGCACACTATCTCCTTCCTTTTTTTTTAAGATTTTATTTATTTGACAGAGAGAAACACAGCCAGAGAGGGAACACAAGCAGGGGGAGTGAGAGAGGGAGAAGCAGGCTTCCTGCCAAGCAGGGAGCCCGATGTGGGACTCGATCCCAGATATCCAGGATCATGTCCTGAGCCGAAGGCAGTCGCTCAACCAACTGAGCCACCCAGGGGCCCCTATCTCCTTCCTTCCAGAAGAATGTTTGAGGTATATCTATCTCTCTTACTTCAGACTTGAGAAAAATTGCTGGGGTGAAAGCAGTATTTCAAAAGAAAAGAGAATCCATAACATAACATCAGCCACAAATGACTCCATCCTGCCAGTGTTTTTCTTGGATATTCTGACAACTCAAGGCTTAATTGGCAGGGGAGTGGGAGATAGGATACCTAGATGCCTGTAGCCATAAGGCAGGATTCTACCAGTATGAGCTAGGAAGAGGAAGGCTGTAGTGAAGAAAATTCAGAATCAGGGGTCACACGACTACAGGGGCCAGCTCAGATGCATGCATGTGTACCTCTGTTCATATATTTTACTCATTTTTTAATTGGGTTGTTTTCTTATTGTTGAATCTTAGTAGTTCTTTGTATGCTTTGGATACAAGTCCTTTATCTATTATGTATTTGGCAAATATTTCCTTCTAGTCTGTGGCTTGTCTTTACATTCTCTTAACAATGTCTTTCGCAGAACATAAGTTTTAATTTTAATGAAGTCCAGCTTAGCAATTTTTTCTTTCTTAGACCATACTTGTGGTATTGTATCAAAGAAGTCATCACCAGAGCATCAGACAGATTTGGGTTAGGATCTAAATATCCACTCACTTGCTATGCTTTGTGACCCCAGGTAAGTCCAGAAACCTTTATTTCCACAAATGTAAAATGAGATACTTGTTCAAGCCAAGATGAAATCATGTATGAAAATCCCTAAAATGTAACACAAAATATATGGGGGGAGTCATCACCAAGCCAACAGTTACTTAGATTTTTCTATATTATCTTCTCAAAATTTTATAGTTTGACATTTATATGATCCATTTTCAGTTCATTTTTGTGATAGTTACACAGTCTTTATCTAGATTTCTTTGCATGTGGTTGTCCAGCTATTCCAGCATAACTTGCTGAAAGTGTTATGCCCAGATTTAGAGATCCCCAAAGACCACCAGAGAGCCAAGTCCAATGCAAAAGCAAAGAGCCTTTATTTGAGCCAGCTCGGGCTCAAGTCTCCCACACCCACAGACGCAGAGGCAAGATGCTGAGAAAGAACGGGAGCCTCGAGTTTCGAGAGCACAGTAGTTTTATAGGGGTCTGATGGCAGTTGGTGGGGTGAAGTTCGTAGCTTATGCTGATTGGCCAGGAGCCAGTGGGTCTGGTGGTGAGATGTGGTCAGCTTACTTGGACTTTAGTATTGTCCTTCCATATTCTTTATTGGCTAACTCAGGGGTGGACAAGGCCAGGGATGGGCAATATTCTTACATTCACGCACGGTTTCTCTGGGGAAGGGTTAAGTTGGGGATTTGCACAAAATAGAATCAGTCTTGCTCTGCCCTTTCAGAAAGATTATCCTTTCTCAATTGAATTACCTTTACATCTTGGTCAAAGATCAGTTGGCTATATTTGTGTGGGCCTAATTGGGGGCTATTCTATTCCACTGATGTGTTTATTTTATTTTTTTACCAATACCACACTGTGTTGATTACTGTAACTTTATTTTTGTAAAAAAAGATTTTACTTATTTATTTGACAGAGAGAAACACAGCTAGAGAGGGAACACTAGCAGGGGGAGTGACAGAGGGAGAAGCAGGCTTCCGGCTGAGCAGGGAGCCCAATGCAGAGCTCAATCCTGGGACTCTGGGATCATGACCTGAGCTGAAGGCAGAGGCTTACCGACTAAGCCACCCAGGTGCCTCTGATTACTATAGCTTTAAAGTAAGTATTGAAGTTGAGCATCTGTGAAAAACCACAGCTACCATCAAACTTACTGCTAAAAGATTGAATACTTTCCTCCTAAGATTGGGGAGAATGTCTGCTCTCACTACTTCTATTAACATTGAATTGGAAGTTCTAGCCAAAGTAAAGGAAAGAAAAAAAGGCATCCAGAAAGAAAGAAGTAAAACTATATTCAGCAGATGACATAAACTTGTATATAGAAAATCCTAAGACTTCCACCTGAACCACTGAAGCTAATAAAGGAGTTCAGCAAGGTTGCAAGGTATAAGTTCAATGTACAAAAATCTATTGTAATTCTATATGCTAAAAGTTAATGGTCTGATAATGAAATTTAGAAAAAGTCCTTTTATAATAGCATAAAAAATTAAAAACTTAAGAATAAACTTAAAGTACAAGACATATACTGAAAAATGACAAAACATTGAAAAAATTAAAGAAGCTTTAAATAAATGGAAAGGCATCCTATGTTTACAGATCAGAAGACTTAATAATGTTAAGATGGAAATACTACCCAAACTTATCTACAGATTCAATGCAATTCCTAATCAAAAACAAAAAAAAGGGGGGGGGGCTGGGTGGCTCAGTCCTTAAGCGGCTGCCTTCAGCTCAGGTCATGATCCCGGAGACCCAGGATCCAGCCCCACAGCAGGCTCCCTGATCAGCAGGGGGCCTGCTTCTCCTTCTCTCATTCCCCTGCTTGTGTTCCCTCTCTAGCTGTGTTTCACTCTGTCAAATAAATAGAATCTTAAAAAAAAAGCAGCTGGTATTTTTTCAGAAATTGAAAGGCTGATCTTAAAATTCACATGGAAATATAAGTGATCCAAAATAGTCTAAACAATCCTGGTGAGGAAGAAAACATTTGGAGGAATTACATTTCCCAATTTCAAAACTTACACAAAGCTACAGTTATCAAGACAGTGTTATATCCTATTGTAAGAATAGACAGTGGATCAATGAAACAAAATTGAGAGTCTAGAAAAAAACCCTTATATTTATGGTCCATTTTCAACTAGAGTCCCAGGACAATTCAATGGGGGAGAATAAGTCTTTTCAACAAATGATGCTGCAGCAACTGTGTATCCACAAGCAAATGAATGAAGTTAGACTTTTCCCCTCACACCACATGCATAATTAATTAAAGTGGATTAAATGTTACAGATCAAATTATCACATACTTAGAAAAAGACATTGGTGTTCATCTTTATGATCTTGATTATTCAATATTTTTCTTTTTTTTTTTTTAAAGACTTTATTTATTTGACAGAGAGATCACAAGTAGGCAGAGAGGCAAGGCAGAGAAAGAGGAGGAAGCAGGCTCCCTGCTGAGCAGAGAGCCCAATGTGGGTCTCGATCCCAAGACCCTGAGATCAGGACCTGAGCCAAAGGCAGAGGCTTTAACCCAGTGAGCCACCTAGGTGCCCAATTATTCAGTATTTTTAGATGACACCTAAAGCACAAGCAACAAAAGATAAAAATAGTTGATTTGTTTTCCAAATTAAAAACTTCTGTGTTTCAAAGGACACCATCAAGAAAGTTAAAACCTACAGAATTAGAGAAAACATTTGTAGATCATACATCTGAGAAGGGACTAACATCCAGAATATTAAAAAAAAAAACTTTTACAATTCAACAATAAGAGACAACCCAATTAAAAACTGGGCAAATAACTTGAATGGACATTTATCAAAATAAGATACGCTGGTGGTGGGTACTGAGGGCACATATTGCGTGGAGCACTGGTGTGGGGCATAAACAATGAATCTTGGAACACTGAAAAAATAAAATAAAAAAATGAAGAAGATATGCAAGTTGCAAATAATAAGCACATGAAAGGATTCTCAACATCATTAGTTATCAATGCAATCAAAACCACAATGAAATACCACTTCACCTCCACTAGCATGGCTAAAATAAAATGGACAATAAGAAGTATTGGTGAAGATGTAGAGAAATTGAGACCTTCATACATTGCTGAATTGTAAGATGGTACAGCCAATTTGGAAAACAGTTTAGCAGTTACTCAAAATGTTAAACAGAGTTACCATAGGATTCAGCATTACTACTCCTACGTATATACACAAGAGGATTGGAAATATAGACCACACAAAAACCTGCATGGGAATATTCATGACAGCATTATTCCTTTTTAGCTTTTCTTCCAAGTTTTTAATTCCAGTTAGTTAACATGCAGTGTAATATTACTTTCAGGTGTCGAATCTAGTGATTCAACACTACATACAACACCCGAAAAGTAGAAACAACTCAAGTGTCTATCAACTGATGAATGGATAAAGAATATGTGGTATATTCTACAATAGAATTTTATTCAGCAGTAAAAAAGAATGAACAACACAAATGAAACTTGAAAGCATTATGCTAAATTGAAGTCAGTCACAAAAGCCAAATATTATATGATTTGACTTATATAAATATCAACAATCCATAGAAAAAGTAAGTGGATTAGTGATTACCAGGGCCTAGGGTTGGGGTCCAGGGATGGAGATTAATGGCTACTGGGCAAGGGCTTCTTTATGTGGTAAAATTGATTGTAGTGAATTTTATACAACTTTGAATATACTAAAACCCACTGAATTAGAAACCTAAAATGGTGGCTTTTACAGTATGCAAATTATATCTCAATAAAAAAGTTGCTTTTTTTTAAATGGGGCGAATACCTCCTATTTCATAGTGCTTTTAGGAGAACTAACTGAAGATATAAAACCTTCTTTTACAAAATGAAGAACCCTAATGTTTGGTGGAACAGGAGACAAATTTCATATGCTTTCCAGCTTGGTCCATTGGATACAATATACTACCAAAGTAAATGCAATAGACCTCCAGGATCAGAATCAAGTTTAAATGCCTGCTCCTTTTGCAACCATACATTGAATGAAGTTCTGGTCTATTCCCAGGGAAAGCTGGGACAAGGCGGATTTTACTCCCTGCTTTCCCTTTCTGGGCCAAGTAACCATTTCTCCCCACCCACCTGGACTGACAGACTCCCACATACTCTCCTCCACTAGCAAGCTATTTCCTTCCTTCCAAAAGAATGTTTAAGGTATATATATCTTACTTCAAATTTGAGAAAAAGTGCTGAGTTGAAAGCAGTATTTCAAAGGAAAAGAGAATGTATAACATCAGCCACAAAGGACTCCATCCTGCCAGTATTTTCCTTGGGTATTCTGACAACTCAAGGCTTAGTGGATAATATGGCCAATTAACCCTGAGCCTTCCATAAAAAGACTAAGTTTCAGATGTATTCAGGACTCAAAGCTAGGAGACCGTGATTTCCTGAAAATTCTGAAATGCTGAATTCAGAATCTGGTTTTGAGAATGAGGTCTGTCTTCAGGCCTTTTAGGTATTCGTATCTACGCCAAGCAGGCTAGGGAAATATCTAGACTGGAAGTACACATTTGTTCTATGTCAACTTGCTACATATTACAATGATTCTGAAACTACTGCATTCAGGAACATAGCTGTCACATTCTATTGCAACTTGAATCATGGTTTTGAAATGATGAGGTACAAAAATAATCTTTATATACAAGGGATATCTTATATACATTTATTTCAATGAAAAATGAATGAAACAGGGGCATTAAAATGATTCATGTTAGGAAGAATGCATCACACACACCAAGTAACACTGTCTTATGTTTGTATTCATTGAGGACCTACTATGTGCCAGGCTCCAAGTCATATATAAATGGGTAAAAGTTGAAAATCCCAAAATGAGTTCACCTTTTGGCAACAAGTACAGTTACACTAGAATGTATTAAAAGAAAACAAATAGTACTATGTAAGCACAAAGGTAGGACACCTACCCAAGTCTGGGGTGTCATGGGGATATTGAGGAAATAAATGTCTGTGCTGATTCCTAAAGATATAAGGTAGATGGATGAAAGGATATTTAAAAAACAGCTCCTCTGGAAGAATAAAATGTGTGTATTTATAGATGTGTAAGATATTTTATCTGGCTGGAACCAATTATTGAGAAGGGAACAGTAAGGTGAGTTAATCTGATGGATAGATAAGAAAAATGGTGGTGGTGGGGAAGGGGTTTACATTTGGCAAATAAATGCACCTATCCTAAATCAGTCCGATTCTCTACTGTGAATGGCCATAAGTCTAGACAAGGAAAAGTTGGGCAGGGGAGATGCCTTACTGGGCTTCCTCAAAGGGGCCCCCTGGGGAGGGCCTTAAGAGAGAGCCTTGAAGAAGTCTGCAGCCCCACCCTTGGAGATTAGGGTTGAGCTCCAGGGCATAGTTAAACAGAACAAAGGAAATAAATTCCTTCCACCCACTCTCTCCCAATCTCTCAAACATTCAAGATTCTCTTTTGTTTAACAACAAAAAAATGATTTATTTATAACATAGCCCAGTCTCCATCACTTCAGCACAATATAAGAGTAGAAAAGAGTCACACTGCAAGCATCATTTAGTCTAAGGCAGGACTTAATGCCTTCCCCAACTGCAAGCCCATCTCTCCCCCCACCCCCCAGAGATCCAGCCTAGTGCCAAATTGAACTCACAAACAGCAAGCCCGGAATGAAGTTGGCCCCAGGCCTCAGAACATCTCACCCTTCCCCCACAGCCTTTCAAGCTTCCTGGCTGCAGCCTTCTACTTACTCTTCCACTCCCAATCAGGCCAACTCCTAGCCTCTGAGCCACCAGAGATCTTACTTTGTGATAATTAACAAGGATTTAAGTGTTATATAAAACAATGCCCTGTGAAACCCATTGTTCCCTAGAAAGTTTAAAATGACTCCCCCATACATAAATAATCCTAAATGACAGCTCTTCCTCTCACCATAGATGGAGGCAGTTTGGAGGTGACTATCCTCAGCTCCATCAAGTTTTCCTATCAGCCTTATTAAAGGCTGTTGTCCTTACCCCGGAGAAGGTATCCCAAGATAACTTTACCCAGGTTCGAAGGTTGAGAGAAAAATCCCTGATATCTCAGAAAGACTGTTTCTCCCCCACCGCACCCCAGAGATTTTAATGGAGATTACCTAAACATTTTTTAATCCATCTGAGAAGAGTTAGTTTCAGATTCAGAGGGCAATGCAACACAGAAGCAGGCAGCCTTTCTGATGCGGTACTAGTTTTGAGGATACAGGAGGCAACATAGAGGAGTAAAATCTCAACTGGCCTTCTTAACCCAACATCTTCTAGAAAGCCTCAAAAAGATGGCTCCTAGGAAGGTTTCACTTTTGCAGGCCTTGGTAGGACAATTCCAAAAGTTCTACCATCATGGACTAGTGACTTTTGACAAGGCCACAATAAAAAAGAAAAAAAAAAAAGACAAGGCTGGGTCTCTCCAAAAGAACATCTTTAAGACTGGTGATCAAAATGTACTAATGTTTGGTATCAAAACTGTTTGTATAAAGTGAGGACCTCATACCTAGGGAGAAGAGACTTAAATAACATATAGGGCAAGGAGTGGAACCCACAGAATGGGTAGAAGATCACAGTAGAACACTTGCAGCTTTAACACCGATATTTGTTCTGTTATATTAAATACTTTGCAACTTCTCAGAAGACCTGAGCTAGATTTACCTTTGCTATCACCTGCATGTGCAGGACTGAGCAATCATATCCTCATACTCCTTGTACAAGATACTCCCATTTGCCTCAACCAAAAGGATGCTAATGGGAACATATGTATAAGGAACACAGGAGGGCTGAGGGATACTCTGGTCCACCAGCTCATTGACAAGGTTCTGGATGATGGCATGATTGGGGGCATTGAGACCATAGTGTAGTACCCGAGGGCAGGATCCTTTACAGTAGTTTGGGGTATATAAGTGGGGAGCAATAATCCAGTGATCCCAGCCCAGCTGGTGGAAGCTGACCTGGAAAGGGTGGAGGGAACACATGTTGCTTTGAGGCCTATCATGTTCCCTGGAGAGGCCAGGGACCCCAGATGTGATGCTGCCTGCTTGCCGGGCCCTCCGCAAGAGAAGACAAGAGTCTCTTTCCACGGACTCCTCCAGGCCTCTGGGGTGAAGTTTTACCTTCTGAACACTTTTATGAGTGCCATTTAAATAGAGTAACAGAAAAGCAATGTCCAAGGATGAAGCGCCATGCCACTGAAGTTCAAGAACCTTACTACCTTTTTGCTGCTGGCACACGAAGCAGAGTCGTAGAACCCTGCGTCCTTTGGAATTCCAGAGCCTTTGCCGAACATGTTGTGTGATATCCATCTCTGTCCAAGCTTTGGACAGAAAGGAAGGCTTTGAGGAACCTCTTCCTGAGGAAGGAAAGTGGTTGGTTTGGCATTTCTGGACCCAGGGTTCCACATGGCAGGAGAGATGGAAGTGAGCTCGGCGGAGTTGATGGCGGTAAACCACAATGGCTCTGACTAGTTGGTATGCTACTTGGTTTGGTCTCAAAGGAAAATCCAGGGTCTTTATATGCCAGGGGCCTGTATAGGAGAGGACAAGGGCAGAGGATTAGCTTCTTACCTGCTAGCCTGAATCTCTCTTATAGACCTGCTCAATAACAAACTAACAACCGTAAGCAGCCCTAAAAACAAATCAAGACCATGATAATCACCATCATTTGTTGAGCATTTACAATTAGATGTTTTAAAGCATTAGCTCTTTAATCTGCAGTAGCCTTAAGAGATAGTAATTTTCACCATTTTGCAGACAAGGAAACTGAGGCTCAAAGAAGCTATGCCAGAGGACATATAGCCAGTATATATATGGTAGAATCAAGATTTGAGCCCGAGTAGGTTTCACTTAAAAAGAAATTGTGTTCTGTTTTTAGATCACTCACAGCACTAGGGTGAGAACAAAACCTCAAATACGGAATTCTTTTGTGTGTATGGAAGAGGATCAGTCTTTATTAGTTGACTATTAAAAATGATTAAGAATTATTGAGACATGTATGAGTTAAGAATGAGTTCTCCTGTCGTATCATTATACAGATGAAATTTTGAGGTAATGGTCCAATACGGGGGACTATCTGTGGCCTGCCATCACTTCAAATCTGGGGCCACAATGCCACAAAATAATTGTCTATTTACCCCAGTGGGGGCATCTGTTTTGCCATTTCCACCTTCTACATAAGAATTGCTTCTTGAGCAGCTGTTCCTTTTTAAACCATTCCCCCCTTAACCCTCAGTCTTTCCTTGTTCATTCCTTACTGGAAATGATTCTTCCTGTACTACATTCATTGTACCACCACTCCCCTAAATACCATTTTCAACAAGGCCTTGTTCAGATAAATTACTTTGTTTGCTAAGAATTCTACTAGAAGCTGAAAGCCTCTTGGTGATTAAGCTTTTTAATCTAGACTGTAATGCTGACACCCAGTGGCCAAAGGGTTGGAAGGCCGGGCCCGCCATGCTCTGAATTTCTCCACCCTCTCCTGGAAAAAAGACTAAGAACAAAGATAACAAAACAAAGGCATTGCAGAAAAATGCCTCCTTTTATCTTCAAACATCTTATCGCTAAATATTTGCATGTTAATTTACATAGTATTTACCTAGCTTTCCTCCTTCACTGAATCCACAAGCTGGGATTTTTCAGTAGATCTGGACTGGTCAACGTAGAATTGCTTTAATGTCTTGGAGCAGCAGGATATTTCTTCATAGCTCACATTCAACTTATGCTCAATACACCCTCAAGTTGGCGGCACTGGAGATCATTCACACAAAGCCCAAGCCACGCTTGTACTTGCTTTCTCAAGTTACTCTCATCCTATAATCATCTTTCCAAGAGGCCCACCCATACACCTGCCCCACCCTGCCTGAGAAAGAGCCCAACCTAACTTCTAGCAGGCTGTCTGGTGAGGAATTGCCCTTTCCTTTCAGACATTGACATCACGTATTTCCTGAAGCAGGGTGGAGTGGCTAAGGATCAGAGCCAGGAAGGGTCTGCTCAGAATTTTTCAGGGAAATGGCTGACTCACATACCATATGATTGAACCTGGCATAGCTCTCCAGGCAAGTTCAATTCAGCTGGGTCTTCTCCTAATGGAGAGATCTGTTCCTGTGCTCTTGTCTTTCATTTCTGGATCCTTTCCAGAGTCAGACCAAGACAGTGACCTAATTCTAGGCACCCTCTTTTGTAGTTCCATATCATCTCTACACACTATTTGCACAGCTTTCTGCTGCAATCAGAATGAAATCCAGATTCCTTACAATGGCCTATAAGTCCCTGCCTCTAATCAGCCTCATTTCCTGCCCCTCTCCACAATGCTCACTACACTCCAGCCATATTGGTCTTCCTTCTAATCTTCAGGTCAGACAAGCTTGTTTCCACCCTCTAGGCCATGGTTCCCTCTTCCTAAATTGGGCTTCTCTCTACTCTTCTCATGCCTAGTTTCTTACCTTACAGGTCTTAACTCAAATGTTGCCTCTTCGAAGATGCATTCCCTGACCATCCCATGTAAAGGGAGGATCTGTTATTCTCTATCAAAACCGATTTCATTCTTTGATAGCACTTACCACAATTTGCAATTATCTGTTTACTTATCTGTGTCGCCCATGAAAACCATACCTGTCCTGATCATATTTGTATGCCAGCACCTAAAAGAGTGCCTAGCCTTCAGTAGGTGTTAAATATTTGTTGAGTGAATCTCCATCAACCCCAAGCTTTTTTTCCCCTTTCCTCAATCAGAATGCATGTCTCTGCCTCTACACATGGTCTCCTTACTCCTTCTTCGGGGTCCAGCTCAACTATTAGCTCTTCAATGAAGCCGTTCATGGACTCCTTGCTTCCTTTTGCTGGCTTTAAGCAGTGACCTATTTCTTCTTTCATGTCCTGGGAGCCCTACTGCTTATCCTTGCACTAACATTGTTATGTGGTTACTTATCTATCCATTCTACCTTAATGGGAGCATCTAGAGGTCAGGGAAACCGTTATTTGCCACTTCAAACCCAACCCAAACACAGTGCCTGGTGCTGAGTTAAAATCTGTTGAGTCAGCACAGCAGGATGATGAAGAGCACAAGCTCTGGAGCCTGAAAACCTGGGTTCGACACCCAGCTCTACCAATTACTAACTGTGTTACATTGAGTAAGCAACTCTGAGCCTCAGTTTCTTCACTTATAAAAGGATTATGTTAATAGTACCTACCTCATAAGCCAGTGGTGAGGATTAAGGAAGATAATGTTTGTGAAGTATTCTGCCCAATGTCTGGCACATGGTAAACCCATGCTAAAGGTTATCTAGGGGAATAATAGTTGTTTCATTTAAAGGAGGGAATATAAACTAGCAAAGACCCAAAATTAATTTCATTGGGTTCCCAAGATTTCCTTGAAGTTGGTGACTTTCTGCATTCCCTAGAAAGCCCTACACTTCAGAAGTCCACTGGTTTCCAGGATCAGTATCTAATGAAGACATTTTGAAAATCAAGCATGATGGGAACAAAGAAAATTCCAAAATACCTTTAGTACCAAAACCCCAAACTAGCAACATGGACTTAATAAAAGAAATGCTTGGTATACAAGGATATCAATGTACTATATCTAAACACTTAAGAAGTTATGGAGACTTCAGAATCAGGCAGACTTAACCTCAAATCCTATCTCTGCCACCCACTGTCTAGGTGAACTTTGCAAGTTATCTGACTTCTATGCTTTAGTTTTATCTTTAAACGTTAGGCTAATTGCTCCATGACAGCTAATGGTAGTAGTCATCCTTAAGGATTATATACAATAGCAGATGTTCACCTAACCAGGTATACAGACCTTCCAATATAATTTGTTTCTGTCTATTCTCATAAATCTCCTCAACTCAGTATCCTTTGCTCTTTGCCTTGTAAGAATACAACCACACATAAAGAACCGCCCCCCCACCAAGAATGCATAGGTATATTTCTCAATTATAGTTTTCAGTGACATAACAAGCAATAAGACTTCCTTTGAAAGACAGGAGCTGACACATCATTCAGTTTTCCTAAGGTCTGGGAGAGATTCCTCAGGTAGGCCCCAAGGCAATCTATTCTTAAATCTATTCTTAAATCTACCCCCTAAAGGGAGGTAGGCTTGGAGTCATCTTCTTCCAACTTTTCCATCATTTGAAATCCAAGCCTAAGAAAACAACTCACCCACTAGGCAATGAAGCCTGACAATAAACTCACAGATTCCCTTTCTCTACGCTCATTTTCCCAATTTCTCTTCACTACAAGACAGTATGTTATAACTCACCTCTGAGAGGCCTTGCTACATTGGCCAAGGGTTTCACCAGCCTTACCATGGTGGCCCCAATGGTGCGGTTCTCCCTAGGGTGCCCATGTGCATCAGCTGAACGCTGGTACAACTCCAACATGTAACGCAAAGGGTGCCCTAGGACCTGGGGCTTCCTCTGCTGCTTGCGAGGAGCTTCTTCTAGCAGCTTTTGAACCAGGGGCAAGGAAGAGGCATCAGTCATGAAGGCAACAGAGGGCTGCCCTACCTTTGCCATTTGGACCCTGTGTTCCATAAAAAGCAACAGTCCCCAAAGAAGAATTCTAAGGATGCTGAGGAGGACCATCTTGAAAGCCGTGGTGTTCAGCAACACGCTCCAGCACAAGTCCAAAGGCTATCACTCCGAGCCTTTCCTTTCACATAGATAACTGCATCTGGCTCCACAACCACAAAAGATGGGGTTAAGAAAAAAAATGAAAGGCAAGCAGGCAAGCCGTATGTCGGTTCCTCCGGGAGAATCTTCTGGACCAAAGGAGGTCTCCTAACTTGGCCTCTTCACATCAGAACAAGCAGAAACAGCAGGTGGGACAACATGGCTTATCCTTCCTGCTGTTCAGGGCTAGGAACAAGAAAACACTGAGATGATGAGGTAAACTTATAAGGAGAGGTCCATTCCAGGACCTGCTCCCTTACCTTATCCACTAGGATGAGAAAAAGCAGCCCTTGCTTGCTGTGCTCCACAGCTTTAAAGGTAGTTTCTTAATTAGTCCTTAAAGGGCCAGAGACCTCTTGCGTCCATCTCACTTCCATGTGGCCCTTCCCCGAATGCAGCATTTCCCAAAACGAGATCTGCTATTGACTTGCAGTGAAACTATCTGGATGTGATTGTTAAGTACTCAGAGTCCTGTGTCCAAAACAAAACATGGACTTTCTAGAGGTGAGGTCCAGAAATCTGAATTGTAACAAATGTTCCAAGAAGTTTCCATGAACACTAAAATGTGGAAACCACTGTGAGTATGGCTACTGGAACTTGAAGAAGATGCCTTAACAATGGTACTCAATCTTGGCTATATATTGGAATCATCTGGGGAGCTTTAACTATTATGGATGCTTGGAAACAATCTTCAGAGATTCTGATGTAGTGGGTCTGGACTGTTGCTAGGACATCAGGATTTTTTTTTCACTTCTGCAGGTGATTTTAATGTTCAGTCAAGTTTGACAGCTTTGATTTAGAATTTCTGCTTAACCAGGGAAGGTGTTGAGATCCTGAGTGGGCTTCATCAGAGAAGTCTGGAGGCAATAGAAGATTAATGTGTGGAAGTTGGTTGGGAACTCATCTCATTTGACTGTTAATGGAAGGCAGCAGGCTGGACCAGTTAGTCAAGGCTGCCCCAGTCCAGGATTCTTAAAAAAAAAAAAAAAAGAAAAAAAAGTAGGTATAGTCCTGGCCTTCTCCAGGCAGAAGCAGTTCACTGGGGCTCTAAGGAGAAGGTGAAACAGGAGGTGAAAACATGGCTGTAGGAGATAATGAGGCAGACATGATTTGTGAGAGGCCTTTCCCTCATACCAAGACTATCTACGGACAGGCATCACTATTGTGCAACCGACATGGACTTTGTAATCACACAGACCTGTGTTTGAATTGTGATTCTGCCTCTTCTCAGCTATAATCTAACCTCTCCAACGTAAATCTTTCATTCCCCTGAGCCTCAGTCTCCTTACCTATAAAATGAGGATAACATGTTTTATCTCACAAGTTGCTGTGAGGATAAAAGGAAATAAGCTATGTTAATTACACAAAACCTAATTAGGCACATGACATATAGTTACATGCTTGACATTATTTGTTCCCTTCTTCTGTTTTTACAAACATGGCCTTGGTCCCTCGCATGTATTGCATAGGCTAACGGGTCCTCTGGGTCTGGACTCAAATCCCAACTCAACAACCCATTAGCTGAGTGACCTTAAGAAAGATTTCTGCCAGCCTGAGTTTTGTACTGCTGGCTCCTTCAAAGAGTTGCTGTTGTTATATGTTGTACTGTATACATTTGTATTGTATGCAGTAATAAACAAATAAAAGATATATAAACAGATGATTCATGGGGGGCAAAATATGAGCAGCCAATATATATGAAAATATGTAATAGAAATCAGAAAAATGGGACGCTTGGGTGGCTCAGTTGGTTAAGCAACTGCCTTTGGCTCAGGTCATGATCCTGGAGACCCGGGATCGAGTCCCACATCGGGCTCCCTGCTCGGCGGGAAGCCTGCTTCTCCCTCTCTCAGTCTCCCTGCTTGTGTTCCCTCTCTTGCTGGGTTTCTCTCTGTCAAATAAATAAAATCTTAAAAAAAAGAAATCAGAAAAATGCAATTAAAAACCACATAAGATATGATTTCACACCCTTTGGATTGGCAGCATATTAAGAGCTTGACACTATTAAGTTCAGGTGAGGATATAGAACACAGGTAGCTCTCTTACACTGCTAGTGGGAATGTGATTTGTAAAATTGTTTTAGAGAGTGATTTAGCATTATCTCTAGTGAGGCTAAAGATGTATAATTCAGCAGTACTATTGCTAGAGCAGTAGGTTTTAGGCATTTTTGTCTGTGATTCACAGGAATAAATACATTTTACATTGCAACCGAATACAAATATTAGCACACACACTCACATACTTATATATACCCAAAGTAAACATTTCCTGAAATAATACTTATCTTTACAATGCATTGGGAGGGGTAATGTATCATGACTGGTAAGAACATGGCTCTGGAGCCAGTATCCTAAGTTTAAATTTCACCACTTATTAGCTTGATTTTGGGCAAGTTACTCAACTCTGTGTCTCAGTTTTCTCATGTATAAAATGGAAACCATAGACACTTCTTTGCTTCAATTTTCTAATATGTAAAATGAGATTAATAAAAAGATTTGTCTCATAAGATTTTTTTGAGGAGTAAATGAGTTAATACATGTAAGGTACTTAAAACAGTGCCTAGCACAAAGTATTATACAGAGGTTAATTATTGTACATTTGAAGCAAGTTGTTCTCTCCAGAAATCTGGGTTCACCCTGATGGGCTAGTTTTGGCTTTATGAGCAATAGAGAGGCAGTCAAAAAGCCTCTCTGTCCTCCACGTCCACACTACTCCTTCTTTCTCTCTTATCCCCTTCTCTGCCTCCCCAACATTCTCTTTGGCCCTTGACCTCTGTCTGTTACCACTTTAAACTTCTTATCTTTTTATCCAACATAACTAAATAAAACAAGTTGTCAGGACAACTAGCAAAAGGTCCATATGAGGGTTTTGGGCACAGTTTTCTTTGATGTTTCAGTGGTATTGCACTGGATTACATCTGTCAAGAACATTTTTCTGACATCTCTTAGTAGTGAGATCTTGATACAGGGCCAAAAGAAAAAGAGACAACGTATTACACTGAAAAGAACATGATTTGGGCTTGAATTTCTGGTTCTGCTATTTTTTGTCCATTGCTTAACCTCTCTAAATCTCAGCTTTCTTAACTGTAAATTGGAGATATTCTTTACCTTCTAGGATTGTAGCGACATTTAAATGAGACAATGTATAGAAAGTATCTAGCACATAGATAATCCTAAATAAATGGTAAATTCTGTCATGATAGCTTATGATTTTGAAGTATATGTAAAGTGTACCTGACCAAAGGAAATGTCTGCTCAGCCTCCTTCTAAAGTTGAGCTGAATTTTTTTTATTTTGTGATGATAGATTAATTTAATATATATATATTTTTAATTGTTACTAAAAATTTTTTTCCAGTGTTCCAAGATTCATTCCCCATTCCCCACACCCAGTGCTTGAGCTGAATTTTTATTCCATTTCTCTATCCACCAGAACTTCAGGAGACTTGCCTGACTGAATAGGTCAGATTTCCTATTTTCTGAAAAAGATTCAATTTCTTATTTCAGAAAAAGATCCAAAAATCAACTCTATTCTTATCACCAGAATTGAAAGAACTTGACATGATTATTTCTTGGAAATGCCCCCCTGGTGGGCCCAATGTATGCTACTGCCCCAAACACCCAGAAGAGGGCACCAATAGTCTTTCTAGCCTTATGGTTGGAGGGGTGGAGTGGGGTGAAAGGGCAGGTTATAGGCGATTGGAATAGGATCTTCTAAAGGATATTTACCAGACCTTCTTGCTTTAGCAGGAAGCCAGTATGTGAAAACACTACTTTTTATAAATTGGGCAGTTTAAGGAGTGATTACTGACATGACAAAAGAGGTTCTTGACATAACAAAATGGCTCACAAGTCGCTTTGAGCAGCAGGAACCACTAATGCACAGTGAAGGTTAACTTTTCAAATAGTAATGTGCTGGCATACTGGTAAAATGCATGACATTTAAAAAAGAATCGATTTTTATCCAATTTTGGGGAGCATGTCTATTGTATAAGGTACACATGTATAATGGACTCCTGTTTTTACATGATTATAATTCCCATTTTCTTGCAATTGTATATATTCAACAAATATGTAATAGGCACCTTCTATGTGATTGTGTTAGGTGTCAAGGGTGCAGGCCTATAGCCAGATTGCCCGGGTTCAAATTCTAGCTCTCGCACTTAATTAGCTTGGTGATTTTGGACAACTGACTTAATCTCTCTGTGCCTTAGTTTCCTCATTTACTATTAATAAGGATAATAGCACTACTTTAGAGAATTGTTGTGAGGATTAAGGAATTTAATACATGTGATAAGCATACTATGTTCTAGACACTATATGAGACCCTGAGAGTACAGAAATGAGTAAAACAAGTCCTCTATCCTCAGCAGTCCCTGGCACAATGCTAGGCACTGAGATTGGTTGGAGGATACCAAGATAAAACAGATAGTTTCTATCTCAAGAAGATAACAACCTTGATAGGGATATAAAAGATAGGAAACATTTCCTGTAACCGTGACATTTCCTCTGATTACTATTCTGAGTCCTTGAAAACTGGACCCTTTTTCTAGATTTGTTTTGTTTAAAAAAATCATTTTTCCATGAAATAGGGAATATGATTTATTTTATACAAATATTTATTAATTTGGCATTAGACTATAACTTTTTACGTATTATCTTCATATTAGCTCTATGAGTTAAGTATTATCATTCCTATTTACAGGTAAAGAAATTAAAGATCAGAAAAAGAAACTTGCCTAAGGTTAAACAACTCTCAAATGCTGGAATCTACTACGACTTGGACTCAAGTCTGTCTGACCTCAGAGCCACTATCTGTATCTTGTAAGTTTGCTTTAAGCTGCCAGTGAGTTTAAGAAGACTTAGTTCCCCTATAAGGTAATCCTACAGCTATTCCTGAATATGATGCCAAAATATAAGCTCTGTGAAGTCAAGGATCATGCCTCTCATTCATTATTATAGGTGCTCAATCAGTATTTATAAAACAAATGGTTCCAATAGGTGCCTATTAGTATTTATAAAACAAATGGTTCTAATAGGTGCCTATCATTCTTGTGGAAATCTAGGCTGATGGGCAGACTGTGGTTGGGTGTTGTAATGTGTCCTCAGAGAAGGTGAACCTGAGTTTTGAGGTAGAGGAAAGTCTGAAACAACTTGTTCCCATGCTTTCAACTCTTTTTGAAAAAAATATCATTATTACCTATGTTAAGAAGTCCTTGTGACTCTCGGCACCCCTAAAGATGCCAGAAGCCCCAGAAAAAGAATGGACCTGCTTTCCATGCATGGGTACCAAGAGTCACTGCTCATACCACTTGCAAAATGGGAATTGCACCACCCTCCCTAGCGTGAAGACCAGGGAAGTTCTAACTCAGTTGTAATTCATTCAGACCCAAACTCAAAGGTAACCAAAGTAGCCTTGGGTCATGGACCCTACATTAAAACAAACTCATCAAACCTCAGCAGTGTACCAAGCATTGTATATGCGTGTATGATAGTAGAACCCAGTATAACAAGGAAAACACGTGCAAAGATCCTGAGGGTACAGAAGATCTGTTTAGCCAGAACACAAAGAGAGAATGAGGGAAAGAATTCCAAGTAAGGATAATATGATAAGTAGGAGCCAGAACATTCATGGCCTCATTAGGGACTGCTGTTACCTTTTCTGCATCTTTCTGACATTTAAAACAAGAATGCACAACTCAGAAAAAGACACTGTTTCTGGACGGACACAGCTCTATGGTATAGCAAGCAGAGCATAGGCTGGATTTCAGCTCCCTTAAGGCATTTTGTGTAGTACACTAACTGCACAGCTATTTGAGACTACCCTATTGGTAAGGTTTTTGACCTTCTCTGAGCTTTAGCCACACTGGCTTCCTGGTTATCTTTCAGTTTTCTAACAAACCACACTATCATTGCCTCAAGGCCTTTATATATACAGTCTCCTTTGCTGAGAATGCTCCCCACCCCCCCCACCCCCGCTCTCATTCCCTGGGGTACTCCCACCCAACCTTCTTATCTCAGCCGAAACATCCTTGAGGAAGCTTTCCCTGAGTCCCTAGATTAGATCTAGAGAGCATTTAAAAAATATTCACAATGAAAATTATTTGAATTAGGTCCTGAGTTATGAGTACGATTTTTGTAGGTGGAGAAAAGAAGATATGCCATTCCATGATTAATTCAGAATTTTTCAAATGTTGCCTTGAAAATTTTTAGAAGCATGGATTGAAGGCACCTTGAAAGATTCCTTAAAGCAGGAGCTGAAGAACAGTGTCCTCCATACCATGGGATACATAGGAAGTAGTTATGAGGAACACATTCAGATACAAGTCTCACATACTGAGTCTATACTGGATCCTTTATGCATGTGTTTATTTCATTAATTACAACTTTCTGTTTAACAGAAAGAGAAACCAAAGTTCAGAGCAGTTAAATGCATCAAACTGGATCTCATAGCTATAATGAAAGGCAAATTTGCATTCAAACCACCTGACTCCAGGTCCAGGGATTTGATTATAATTTTTTTTTAAGTTTGCTTATCTGCAATTTAATAGTCCACAGAAGTCAAGTACTACAGAGTTAGTTTATCATTATGAACTTTTCTTTTTTTAATTGTTACTAAAATTTTTTTCCAGTGTTCCAAGATTCATTCCCTATTCCCCACACACAGTGCTCCACGCTTTAGGTGTCCCCAGTACCCACCACCAGGCACCCCCATCCCGCCACCCCCCTCCCTCCAAGTCCCCAGTTTGTTTCTGTGTCCAAAGTCTCTATTGTTTCGTTTCCCTCCCTAGATTACCCTAGTTCCCATTTACTTTCCTTCTCCCACTGTCCTCCAGTTTGCCCTTCATGCACCGCAAGTAAGTGAAACCATGTGATACTTGACTTTCTCTTCTTGGCTTATTTCACTCAGCATAATCTCTTCCAGTCCAGTCCATGTTGCTACAAAAGTTGGGTATTCATCCTTTCTGATGGAGGCATAGTATTCCATTGTATATATGTACCACATCATTTTTATCCATTCATCTGTTGATGGGCACCTTGGCTCTTTCCACAGTTTGGTGATTGTGGCCATTGCTGCGATGAACATTGGGGTACATATGGCCTTTCTTTTCACTACATCTGTATCTTTGGGGTAAATGCCCAGTAGTGCAATTGCAGGGTCATAGTGTAGCTCTATCTTTAATTTTTTAAGGAATCTCCACACTGTTTTCCAAAGCGGCTGCACCAGTTTACATTCCCACCAACAGTGTAAGAGGGTTCCCCTTTCTCCGCAGCCTCTCCAACACTTATTGCTTTCTGTCTTGTTAATTGTGGCCATTCTGACTGGTGTAAGGTGGTATCTCAGTGTGGTTTTGATTTGAATTTCCCTGACAGCTTGTGACGCTGAACATTTTTTCATGTGTCTGTTAGCCGTTTGTATATCTTCTTTTTTTTTTTATTGTTACTAAAATTTTTTTTCCAGTGTTACAAGATTCATTCCCCAGTACCTACCACCAGGCTCTCCCATCCCTCCACCCCCCTCCCTCCAAGTCCCTCAGTTTGTTTCTGTGTTCAAAGTCTCTGTTGTTTCGTTTCCCTCCCTAGATTACCCTAGTTCGCATTTGCTTTCCTTCTGCCACTGTCCTCTGGGTTACCCCTTATGCACTGCAAGTAAGTAAAACCATGCGATACTTGACTTTCTCTTCTTGGATTATTTCACTCAGCATAATCTCTTCCAGTCCAGTCCATGTTGCTACAAAAGTTGGGTATTCATCCTTTCTGACGGAGGCATAGTATTCCATTGTATATATGTACCACAACTTCTTTATCCATTCATCTGTTGATGGGCACCTTGGCTCTTTCCACAGTTTGGCGATTGTGGCCATTGCTGCGATGAACATTGGGGTGCATATGGCCCTTCTTTTCATTACATCCGTATCTTTGGGGTAAATGCCCAGTAGTGCAATTGCAGGGTCATAGGGTAGCTCTATCTTTAATTTTTTAAGG
>PITA01021386.1:0-32828 GCA_004023965.1 Spilogale gracilis
AGAAAACATGAGTGGGAGGGGCACAGGGAGAGAGAATCTCAGGCAGACTCCCTGCTGAGCTGGAGCCCAGGTGGGGCCTGATCTCACACCCCTGAGACCATGACCTGAACTGAAACCAAGAGTTGAACTGTTAATCAATCGCACCACCCATGTGCCCCACAAAATCTGCCGCCTTGTTTTTGAGAGTACAGTACAGTATTGTCATGTATATGCGCATTTAAAGAAGATAAAGTTCATTTCTTTTTCTAGTTTGTCCAAATGCTTCTTATGTAAACATGATTCAAACTGACTTTCATTAAATTGAAAGATGAATATATATTTATATTTATATACATATACCACACATATATATACACATAAATGTGAATATATTTCTCTTTTGAGCTACTGATAGGACAGATGAAATGATGAAATAATTTATAGATTTTTTATAGTAATTTGTTTTATAATTTATAGTAATATTAAGTATCTTTGCATTTCTGTGATAAATTTAATACAATTAGGATTTATTATTCCCTTAGGCTACTGTTTATTTGATTTGCTAATATTTGCTAAGGGAAGTTGCAAAGATGTGAGATACTTAACATTTTTGTGTGTGTCCTATTCTGTGATTTTAACACTGGATTTATGTTGGTTTCTTAAAATGAGTTAGAGAACTGCATAAATTCTTGTTTTAAAGTTTTATTTCTGGAAAGTTTCACAGGCTTCTAAAAGCCTGTCTGAACCTATTGAGTAAGCAGAATAATGACCTCCCAAGATGTCCTTGTCCTTATTTCTAGAACCTGGTGAATATATTACTTTACACGACTAAAGGGACCTTGCAGATGTGCTAAAGTTTAAAGAATTTTTAGATAAGAGATTATACTAGATTAATCATCTACACTCAATCTAATCACATACACTCAGATAAGTAGAATACCGATGAGTGGGTCAAAGATATATGACTATGACTTGAGACATCTTTTCAAAATAGTGAAGAATATGCATATGAATATTATAACTATAATGGTAAATGAGAGAAACAAGACAAAAAATATATACAGTGTTCCATTTAATAGTCAAAGCGGCCTCAAATTTAGAATATATATTTTAAGAACATGTACATAGGGTGTTGAGGAATATGAAAACTGAGTACTATTTGATGTCACTGCTTGGATTTAGGCTAAGGGACTTGCAGATTAACTCTCTGCAATAACCAGCCTCCAAAATGACCCTCCATGCTTCTCATTTTCTGCCATTTATGTCCTTGTGTAGTCCTTCTGCATATTGAATAGGGCTGAAGTGTGTGACTAATAGGATGTTGTAAAAGTGATGGTGTGCATATCTAGAAGATAGAATGTAAAAGACATTGACATTTTTGGCTGGTTCTCTTGGAAGAAGCTAGCTCCATGTTGTGAGGACAAACAGCCCTACAGAGAGGCCCAAGTGAGGTCTTCCAACAATAGCCCAACATTTGTTAGCCATATGAATGACACCATTTTTTAAGAGGACCTTCCACTGAGTATTAATTAAGACTTCATAGTACTTAGCCCCACCCAACATCTGATCTAGTTTCATGAGAAACTAGCCTTAACCACCCAGCCAATTGCTGAATTCCTGACCCACTGAGCTGTAAGAAGTAAAACATTTATTGTGTTAAAGCCACTAAGTTTTGCAGTGGTTTGTCACACAGTAGCTAACACATTCACCATTGCTTTAGCATCATCAATGCAAATGTCAACACAATGAAAATAACAAGTAACATTATTGTTAAGAAAATTATTTTATTTTAAAGGAAAACTTATGAAAGGATCTTGGACACTGTAAAGGTCTGCAAACCACATGTTGAGAACTTCTCCTCTGATACATTAACTATGATTATTTTTATGATTGTTTGGATCCACTAAAACATATTTAAATATTCCCCCATTGATAGGTATTTATACCTTTTTAAAATATTCTTCTAGAACATTGGTATAAATATAATTCTTATTATATTTATTTTTAAAAATAATCTTAACATAAATTTGTGATTCTCAAGTGTTATATTCGATTTGGGGGATTAATAGCTACTTAGTGATATTTTTTTAAATGACACTACTGCAGACACTACTGCAAACTTGCATATCATTTGTTTTGTTAGACATATTGAATTAGATAGTTCGAACTAGATAACTAAAGAGAGAAACATCTTATCTATATTGATTCAGCTATAGATGGCAGCAGACAAATTTCAAGATCCAGTTCAGTTATTTACTGGCTATTTTCATTTAGACAAATTTCATTAAATTTCAGTAACTTCACAGCAAAGGAAAAGTACATAAAACCAAAAGACAACCTACAGAATGGGAGAAGATATTTACAAATGTCTTATCAGATAAAGGACTAGTATCCAAGATCTATTAAGAACTTACTAAACCCAATACCCAAAAAACAAATTACCCAGTCACGAAATGGCAGAAGACATGAGCAGACATGTCTCCAAAAAAGATAAATGAATGGCCAAAAGTCACATGAAGAAATGCTCAACATCATTCGCCATCAGGCAAAGACAAATCAAAATCATAATGAGATACCACCTCACACAGTCAGAATGGCTAAACTTAACAACTCAGCAAACCACAGATTTGGTGAGGATGTAAAGAAAGTTCTTACACTGTTTGTGGGAATGTAAGCTAGTACAACCATTCTGAGAAACGATATGGGGGTTCCCCAAAAAGTTGAAAATAAAGCTACCCTACTACCCAGCCAATTACACTGCTAGGTATCTATCCCAAAGACACAAATTTAGTGATCCAAAGGGGCACCTGTACACCAATGTTTATAGCAACAATGTCCACAATAGCCAAACTATAGAAAGAGCCCAAGTGTCCATAGACAAATGAATGGATAAGAAAGATGTGGTATATACATGTATATATATGACAGAATATTACTCAGGCATCAAAAGGATGTAACCTTATCATCTGCAATGACATGGATGGAACTGGAGGGTGTTGTGCTAAGTAAAATAAGTCAATGAAAGACAATTGTCATATGGTTTCATTCATATGTGGAACTTAAGATACAAAACAGGATCATAGAGGAAGGGAGCGAAAATAAAACAAATCAAAATCAGAAAGGGAGACAAACCGTAAGAGACTCTTAACTATGGAAAACAAACAGAGTTGCTGGAGGAGGGGTGGGGGGGGGAGTGATAACTGCTCGATGGGCACTCAGGAGGGCATGTGATGTAACAAGCACTTGGTGCTATGTGCAGATGATGAAAAACTAAAGTCTACATCTGAAGCTAATGATATACTATGTGTTAATTATTTGAATTTAAATAAAATAAGATTTAAAAATTACAGTAGCTTCATCTGAACCTGGTAAAATAGTGAAATTGGCAAAATAGTAATTCTGCATAGTCTGCAGTAGATAGATTTCAAATGGGTGAATACATGTTAGCACTTGTTACAGTGTTTGGGTCAGAGAAGAAAGATGATAACTACACATAAATTACACAAGCCTGGATGTATAAATTCTTATTCCAGTATTGTACCCAATATTTGTCTTAACCGAACCTCAATTGGGATGAAAGGCCTAATCTTATTGAAGACCTGATGAATACTTAATGTCACTGAACACTGATCCACCTGAACTGATTTTTCATAGGGTTGGGGGCCTGTAAGGGGGAAGAGACTAAATGAGGAGCAATGGAAGAAGACAAAGATGAGCATCCTAAGGAGGGCACCAGCAGGAATCTTGCCAAAGTTCCACTTGCAAGGATATCAACTCATGGGAATTCTGGGGAGCAAGGAACATAAGAATTCTCTTCCTTCATAAGTATATTTGAGATATTCTTCTGGCCTACATTAAAAAAAACTGGGGAAAACTTTGGAAAAGGGATAGATATTCTGTACTGTATGAGAATGGGCAATTACCCATAGAAAAACTACTACAGAAATACAATTACAATTAGATCAAGAAATAGCAGTTCAGAACAGAAAAAAAAATTTGTCCAAGTTTATGCAGCCAATAAGTGGCAGATTTTCAATTTCAGATCTCTCTATGTCCAAAGCATGTGCCCTTAAACATGAAATTAGCCACAAAAACAACTTACCTCATTACTTAAATGCATAAGTATGTTAGAGCATGGTTCTCTAACCTATTTCTACAGTTGCTTACAGCTGCTTATGGGGGATTTTGCTTTCAGGTGATGTTTACATGAAACCTGGAACCAATACAGAATTCTCATTCCCAAGGTATCTTACCAGGCATTGCTGCAGCATCTCAGTCCCTTCAGCATATAAATTTTCTCATCTTCACAGATTTCGCAGGTTCACTTCAAGAAATGTCTATTGACTTTTTGCATTTGCTCTCCATTCTCTGAGAAAGGAACCTACAGGAAAAACCTCACAAAACATTTTAATAAAGATGGGATTACTGGGAGCCTCCATCAAAGAAATTGCAGGCACGAACTAGTCAATCAATTATATGTAGGAGAACTGGATGATGATAATAGAGATGGGATTCTGCATTATTTGAGGTCTCAAAGGAATATAGTCTAACTTAAAATCAGTTATGGATATTTTGTATGCTTTTCATGGTAATGGCATAATTTTACATGCAAAAATAATGTGTTAAGAGATTTGGGATCACACCTACTTATTTGTTAAAATAAATCTAGAGCTTTGAACAAGAGTTAAGCTATCTTTCTCAGTATAGTAAATTGCCTTTATTAATTTTTAAATTTCATTTTCTAATAATTGTGATGATGCGCCTTGAACTAAATATTTCTGCAACATGTAATGTAGAGAGTAAGATATTAATTTTGCATAGCTTTAAATATTTGCAATTATGTAAGTCAACCAAAAAACTTCTAAAAATGTAAGTTTTTGAATGTGAGAAATTGTGCTTTTGTTGTCTATTAAAGTGAAAATACCAGAAAGGGCATAGTTTTTAATCCATTGACCTTTATCATAATAGGTCTTTTACTGAATTCTAAATAGAACATGCTGGTTGAAAGGCGAAGAATGACTGTCATTGAAACACAGGATTCATCAAGTTATAATGTCAAGTTAGTAATGAAAATGCTTTCCTACTCTCTTGTCAATTGACAGGCTGTCATCACATATTAAAAACTGACAAGTCATTGATGAATTGGATTGTTTTGAATATTGTCCAAAGCAACTCATCTTCAAAAAAGCAAAGAAAGTATTGCTCAGCAGTTAAATATTCTGTTTCTTGACTTTATAATCATTCTAAAGTAAAAGAAAGTATTTAGGTGAACTGTAGACATCTAACTAGAAGAATAAAATAACTATATATTATTGAATTGTTTTAAAGAGCTTAAACACTAATAACTGAAATTATATATTATCGTGTATATTGAAGAATATGTACACTGATGATAGATATAAAGCTTACTTTAAAAATAGAATAAGTCTATTACTTATAAAACATTCCTAGAAGGTACAAAGTATAAAATGTTGTTTGATATTTTAAAGTTTATTTATTTAGCTGATGGGATAGAAAATATGATGAAAGTAATTCAAGAGCAGACTACTAACCTGAAATTTCCTTCTCAATTTAGTGCAGATCCCCTGATTCCTGGAATTTGTCTATTTTCTTCATGTACTCTCTTATAATGGTGGAACACATCTTACAAGAGCCTCAAGAATGGATTAATATCCAGTAAAATATTGATAACATGCATATTTAAAAATGTTTATTTCACTCTTATATTTGGTGATAGCTAAGTGTTGCTCTGTTGTCTACTAGCTTCCACCTCTGCTGATGACTGGTGTCTTTCTGATTTTTAACATTCTGATTATGGTCTTTTATTTTTCCCCAAATGAAGGACATTGTGATTCTCATCTTATACTTCTTGATCTGAGTTTTCATGACCATGTTGTAGATCCTGTGTTTACATTTGTGTGTGTGTTTGTGTCTGCATATGTGTGTGTACACATGTGCATGTGCCATTCTTTTCAATTTAGAAATTTATTTCCTTTAATTGTGAGAATGTTTTTTATCTATCTTTGATAATTTCTCTCCTCCATATTTTTGAGCTCTGATTGACTGAATATTAATATTTAGATATTAATCCTACTAAATAGTATCCTATATTCCTTTTTTACTATTTTTTTAAATGAGGTTTGTTGCGATTTAATTTACATACAGTAAATTCACCCCGTTTAGGTACACAGATCTACGCATTTTGACAAATGTGTGAAGTTATGAAATCTTCACTACAGTCACAATACAGAGTAATTCTATTACCCCAAATAGTTCCCTCATGCCACTTTGTATTCAATTGTTCCTCCCCACTCAGGTCCTGGCAAACATGAATCTATTTTTTGTCTATAGGGATGTGCCTATTCTGGACATTTTTAATAAATGGAACCTTAGAGTACATGGTCTGTATGTCCAGCTTCTTTCACTTTGAATAAGTCCTTTTCAATTCATCAGATGTTTCAGCAATCCATATCTATGTATCCTGAGTAATATATCCTTGTCTGGCTATACCACAATGCTTTATTCATTGGCAAGTTGATGGGTATTTTGTTTCCAGTTTGGGAGAATTATGAAAAATCTGCTATAAATATTCTTGTACAGGCTATCTGTAGACATGTTTTCATTTACTTGGGTAAATACTTAGCAATGAAGCTGCTGATCACATGGCAACCTTAACTTTATTAAAAAAAACTACAAAATAATTTTATAAAATTTTTTGGCTTGTCTCCTATCTAAGAAATGTTTGAGTATTTCAGGATCACACAAATGTTCTCCTGTGTTTCTTTTATCATTTTTAGGTTTTTCACTTAGGTCTATATACATTGCAAGTAAACTAATGATATTTTTAATGCACAAGCTTTTGATAATGACTTTTTTCTCTATTCCATTCCCTTCTCAATTTCATTAATTTCCTTATAAGTGTTGTTGTATTTGTGCTTTGTACTTTTTCACATGTTGTTTTTATTTTTACTTAATTCAAAATATTTTTAAAATTAACTTTGATTTTCTCCTTGATTTATTAGTTATTTGGGCACATTTTAAGATGTCTTCCTGTTACTGATTTTGAGTTTAATTCATGGTGAGTAGAGAAAATGATTTGTATAGTTTCAACTGTCTTAATTTTGTGGGTTCATTTTTTTATGACAAACAGTGTGGTCTATCTGGCAAATAGTCCACATTAATGTACTTGGATTGAATGTATATTCTGCTTTTCTTAGGTACAGTGTTCTATAAATATTAATGTCAAATTGATAATCTAGTCTTATATAGCTTTATCTTCTTGTTTATATAGGCTGATTACATATATTATTATCATTATTATTATTATGTCTACTTCTAATAATTTCTCAGAGAGGCATGTTGAAGTTTCCAACTATAATTGTAGATTTTTCTATCTAAAAGACAGTCTTTTCAGCGAATGGTTTTGGAAAAGCTGGACAGCATCATGCAAAATAATGAAACTGGACCACTTTGTTACATCATACACAAAAATAAATTCCAAGTGGATGAAAGACCTAAATTTGAGACCAGAAACCATCAAAATCCTAGGGAACGCAGGCAGTAACATCTTTAACATCAGCCATAGCAACTTCTTACTTGATATGCCTCCTGAAGTAAGGGAAACAGAATCAAAAATAAGCTATAGGACTTCATCAAAAAACAAACAAAAAAACAAAAAACCCTTCTGCACAACAAAGGAAACAATCAACAAAACTAAAAAGCAAATTATGGAATGGGAGAAGATATTTGCAAATGATATATCAGATAAAAGGCTTGTACCCAAAATATATAAAGGACTTCTAAAATTCAACACCCTAAAAAACAAGTAATCTAGTTAAAAGATGGACAGAAGACATGAATAGATATTTTTTCAAGACATACAGATACCTAAAAGACATATAAAAAGATGCTCAATATTACTCATCATCACAGAAATACACATAGAAACTACAGAGATATATCATCTTGCAACACTCAGAATGGCAAAAATTAACACAGGAAATAATAAGTGTTGTCAACCATGCAGAGATAGGGGAACCCTCTTACACTGTTGATGGAAATCCAAACTGATGCGACCACTGTGGAAAACAGTATGGAGTTTCCCCAAAAGTTAAAAATAATAAACTTCTTTTAGATTGAACCTATTGAAGTTTTGGGCTTGTTTATTTGTGAAAGTTATTCAAAGGAAATCATGGACAAGTGCTATCATGGGATATTATAATAAAAAAAAACATATAAACTTCTTTTGCTGAAAGGGTTTTTAAGAATCCTTAAACATTAAGTATAAATTAAATTGAAGTTTCTGAAGTAGTTGGAAATTTGAATTCTCAATGCAAGCATGTTTCTATTTTTCTCTGTGGGTAGCAACCCTATTTTGTGTTTCTCCATTTCTTGCTACAGTGTGCCATGTTATCTCTGCCCAACTGGAAGTAGAAGATTCTGTTTCCATGGAGATGTTATTGTTTGATCTAAATGACTCAAGGCAGCTGGACTTCTCAACTCAGATACTTATATAGAATCATTTCATAAAATGATATTGTTCCCTGGAGATACCAACCTCTCAAATAATTAAAAGAAAGGCCTGTGTTTCTAGTTTTAATATATTAATAAACTAAGGCTTTAGAAGTTAAATAAAACATCAAGGTTAAAGTTATATATTAAATTAAAATCTTAACTTCTACTCTTGTATGCTGTTGGCTTTCTATTTTTAAATTTTATTTTCTGTCTAAACTCCTTATTAATCTCATTTTTCTTAAAGTCTTTGAGTATGTTTAGTAGACCACTAAAATAATTAAGTATACCTTAGTAACATTTTGCCTATAAATATGAATAATGTTATTTATAGAATCTTAATGTTTCTCTTCTGCAATATATCAGAACCAACACAGTTTATGAACCTATATAAACATAGTATATGTTTATAAAATATCAGGAGATCTGAATCTATATCATTTTGTAACATCAGTATATCCTAAACTAACAATTCTGAAAGTGGTAACATATTTACATTTATATATTAAGAGACAGGCAGAATTACCAGTATTTCTGAACCAAGATTCACAGAATAATTTGGGGCTACCTACACACAGCGGTAAATAATGACATATACTGGGAAAGTTAATCTCTTTTCTTTTCTCTCTCTCTCTTCTTTTTTTTTTTTTTTGATTATATAAGAGAACAAATTTATATTTGATGCTATCAATGCCTCAATGCTTGTAGGCCTTACATAGTTTGTAGTTTGCCTTTTAATAGATATCAAAAGACTGGAAACAGCTGAATTATTGTCTAGGATTGAACAACCAGTAAGTGACAGAGAGTATACTAGAAACTGGGTCTTTCTGACTTCAAAGTTAAAATTGTTGTTGTTTTAAGTTTATGAATATTTTCTATTTATTTTCTATTATGATTCTAATTCCTATCCAGGTATTGATAGGATGTTTCCTTACTACAAATCTTTATTTAATTAGAAATTTTAGCCAATTGAAAGAAAAGATAGTAGGTGAACTATACCTAAAAGAATAGGTGGATCTAGGCCTGATTGCCATAATGTATGTTGCCATCATTTAAAATGTTCTTTGTGTCATAGTGGGCTGAACCTCTGTACCTCTGGGTCCCAGGTTCCCATGTTAATGGGATTCTGGATAGTTTTGATTAATGAGAGACCTCAGGAAATTAAAGAAAGTTAGGAAGAGATATGACAGAGAATTTATTTCCATTTTCTCTACCTCAAATAGTATCTTTGATGTTGGCTGTGTGCCTCTTCTGGCTCTCACAGGTTAAACTTGGCTCAGTTGTAGGTTTCTTTAGGTCCTACTTCCACTGGCCCTTGAATCCGGTAACATGGCCTTCTCACTTGCCCCTCCACATTGGCTTACTGCTATTACTAATCTCTGGGTAGACTCTTGGCCTCCTTTTTACCATTTCAGCTCTTCCTCATATAAGTAACCAGTCCCTGGATTTATATTTTCTTTATCTTAGATAGTGTCATTTTATTTTTCTTATACAACAAAATGGCAAAAAGTATGATGAAGGTTGCTGTTTGGGAAACCCTATCTTAGTTGTTAAGTATGAACTTTGAGAACAGTAATCTGAATCCACAATTGGCTGTGATGCTTCTTAACTATGTGACTCTTGGAAGTTAGTAAACACAATTAAGTTTTCTTTTTTTACTACAAAGAATAGGAAAACTATCTGTCAAGGTAGATAAAAAGATTTAAAAAGAATAAAGTATTGCATAGCATTTTGCATAATGCTTAGTAGTTAAAAATTATATTACCTTTGGTTGCTGTTCTTATATTTGTTGTTGTCCTTATTGTTATAATTATTGAAGTCTCCCAAAAGAATGTGACTTAAGACCTTCCTTGAGAGAGCTTTCCAGTGCAAATCTTTACTTTATTTTCCTAATATTATAGCAGAATTGAAAATAAAAACAGAAGTTTTCTTAACATATTCTAAATAAATAGTAAATAGCCTTCATTGAGCATGAATTACAGGCTAGGTGCTATTCTAAGTGCTGAAACTGGAAGAATATGCTACCCCAAATAATGCCACTCTAGCATAAGGATCACTGAGCTAATGACACTTAATCACATAACAGATGGAAGAAGGACACTCTAGTATTCCATTTTTTTCCTGAAAACAGGGGATTGAAAACTTCCATGTGCAAGATGCCCTTTCCGTACTAAGATAAAATAAACATTTTTGAATAGCAAGTCAAAGCCAAGACAATTCTCTACAAACAGACCTTGTTAAAATAATTTGCATTTTCATTTAGCCTCTCTGTATATTTTAGTTTGTTTTCCACAATTGCCTCTCTTTGTTTAATCCCATATAACATTATTTAAATTTTGCCACATCCTTGGGTCTCTATTTCCTTATGAGGGGCCCTATGTGACATGAAACATATGTGTGCTTTTCTCCTGTTAATCTGTCCTATGCCAGTTTAGTTCTCAGGTCCCATTAAAAAAACCTAAGAGAGTAGAGGTAAAATGTCTCCCCTGACAGTGCTTTGTGAATTTGGGGTCATTTAATCATGACCGTGATACTATGGTGGTAAGTACTATTATTGTCACAATCATTGGACAGGAAGAAACAGGAAATTAAAGACTTTTAAGTAACTCTCAAAGTTACACAAAAAGCAGCAGAGCAAGGGACACGTGGGAGGCTCAGTTGGTTAAATGGCTGCCTTCAGCTCAGGTCATAATCCCAGGTCCTGGGATCAAGTCCCACATTGGGCTCCTTGCTGAGCAGGGACCCTGTTTCTCTCCTGCTGGCCATTCCCCCTGCTTGTGCTTGCTCTCTCCCTCTCTCTCTGTCAAATAAATAAATAAATAGCAGCAGAGCATGGTTTAGGGAGACTAAGCCAGAATCTGAACAGTAAACATGTGGCTATATTGCAAAACCCAAGTATTTCGAGGTTAAAGAGGAAAGGTAGGCCATTCAAATGAAACTCTAAATAGTTCACAAAACAATCTAATATGATGGCTTAACTCTGCATCTAAATAAATTATATTTGGCTCTTCTTTTCCAAACTTAGTTTAGAGCCTTTTTCTTTTCTTTTTAAAGATTTTATTTATTTGTTTACTTATTTGTTTGTTTGTTTGTTTGTTTATCTGAGAGAGCCTGCAAGCAGGGGGAGTAGCAGAGGAGAAGGACAAGTGGAATCTGTACTGATCACAGATCCCCACAAGGAGCTTGATTTTACAACCCTGAGATCATGACTGAGTTAAAACCAGGAGTCAGCCATTCAACTGACTGAGCCACCCAGGGTGGCTTTATTTTTTAAAGCACTTACATATGGTTCTTCTTTTTCCTTTTAAACCAGGTACTATCCTAGTAACAAATAGTTTATTTTAAGGTGAGGTAGTCTGGACATAATAATCAAAATCTCTAGAGAGTTTTTCTGGTTTGATTATGGATATGGTCAAAACAGGGCGCCTGGGTGGCTCAGTTGGGTAAGCAACTGCCTTCAACTCAGGTCATGATCCAGGAGACCTAAGATCGAGCCCCACATTGGGCTTCCTGCTTGGCAGGAAGCCTGCTTTTCCCTCTCTCACTCCCCTTGCTTGTGTTCCCTCTCTGGTTGTGTTTCTCTCTGTCAAATAAATAAATAAAATCTTAAAAAAAAAAGAAAAATAAATTAAAAAAAAAACAGAAAAAAAAAGAAAAACAAAAACAAAAAAACTTTTTTCTTTGCCTTATGTTCACAGGATAGCCTCAACCTCCAGGGAATGAATGTATCAGGCACCCTCGAAATGATATGCTAATGTATTTTCTGTGTCTGTTTTAATATCCTAAAGTACAAACTGCTATAAAAGGTGCATTTTTGTCTGTTAAATAGCATTAACATGTCTTTATGGAGTTCCTTAATAATAACATTTCCGTAAGGTTGAAATATAAAAATATAATTCATGATTATCCTCAAATCATTTCTCTTTATCCAAAAATCTAGTAATCTGACCTAGAAAGGGGTGGTTTACATCACTGAACCTCAAATTCTCTATGGTTATTTTATTGCTATATATGACAAGCAAATACCATTTTTAGAAGGAAAATTATTTCAAATTAATGTCATATTTAATTTGAATATTACACAAAGCAATCTTTAATAAATTTATAAAGATCATTATGAATCATGAATTTCTCTCTGAACATTGAGTAGAATGTTGTTAAATTCTTTTAAAATTTAAAACTAAAATGTAAGTATCCCTTCATAATCTTATCAGGATATGAAATCATTCTGTCTGTGCTAAACTTATTTTAATCTAAGCAAAGTCAGTGTTTAAGAAAAAATAAATGGGTGTGGGGCATAAACAATGAATCTTAGAACACTGAAAAAATGAAATTAAATTAAAAATGTAAAAAAAAGAAAAAAGAAAATTTTAAAATTCACTTGGACAATTTCTAGTTGATCAAATGTTTATATATCTTGAATTAGAGACTCTCCTACAGAATGCCTTCCACAATCTCAGTTACATTTTGAATACCATAGTAATTTTAAATTCTCTTTAATAAAAGAATAAGGTTGGTGTGCCTGGGTGGCTCAGTCATTAAGCGACTGCCTTCAGCTCAGGCCATGATCCCGGAGACCGGGGATCGAGTCCCACATAGGGCTCCCTGCTCGGCGGGAAGCCTGCTTCTCCCTCTCTCACTCCCCCTGCTTGTGTTCCCTCTCTGACTGTGTTTCTCTCTGTCAAATAAATAAAATCTTTAAAAAAAAAAAAAAAGAAACTTTATTCCTTTCTCTGCTATCAAAAATAAGAATATGGATGTTCTTTAGTTATTAATCATGAAAGTATCTTCAATATACCCTAAAGGTAAAAATAAAGTGCAGAACTATGTATATGGCTCATCACTATTTTGTATTCAAAAAGAAAAAAAAAAAGAATATTAGGTGTATTTGAACCTGCCTAAAAAGTCTCTAGAGCTCACATCAGAAACTAGTCACATTAGTTTCTACCAAGAAAGGGGGCAAGAAGAGACAACTTTCCTTTTTTTTTTTTTGTCCTTTTGAATTTTGAAACATGAAAACATGACATTAAATATGTAACAAATACATATTTAATATCAAGGGGAAAAATGAGGAATATTTACTAGAAATCCCCCTCATGGACCATAGATTGTTCAATACATCTTATCTCATTCAATTCTCAGAACAACTACAATGTATGTTTCTTTTTTTAAAAAAGATTTTATTTATTTGACAGAGAGAAACACAGCCAGAGAGGGAACACAAGCAGCAGGAGTGAGAGAGGGAGAAGCAGGCTTCCAGCTGAGCAGGGAGCCCGATGTGGGTCTCAATCCAGGTCTCCGGGATCACGACCTGAGCCGAAGGCAGTCGCTCAACCAACTGAGCCACCCAGGCGCCCCTACAAGGTATATTTCAATTTCCCTTTTACAGACAACAAGAAATTGAGTAAGATTTCCCAAAGGGAAAGCATCTGGTTGAAAGATGAAATCAAAATATAATTAATGTTTGTTATGGATTAAACAAGTAATTTGTTTCTCTCACTTTGTTTTAAATTGACATGAAAATTTTGGATTAAAAATTCACTTTACAATAGTGTTTAATCCTCAATTTATCCTAATTCCAAGTTTGTTTTTTGCACTGGATAGGTTATCCTCACTCTACATTTGGAGTACACATTTTTCCACAAAAAATATAATTTTTTAACCTTCAAAGGATATATTTATGTAATATTTCCCTCTATTTCTTCAAAAAAATGTAAACCTCTATTAAGTTTTGTTGAAAAAGATAAATTCTCATCAATTTTTCCCAAGTTTTAAATAAGGCAAGTCTATCAACTTCTGAATTTAGTTTATGTTTTTGTATGTGTGTACATTTTTCAGTTTATCTTCTAAACAATCAAAATGGAAATATATTTATTATTCTTTTAATGAAGAGAAGGATAGAAGAAAGACACAGAAAGAGACTTTAGTTTCCACTATCCAATATTAAATAAACTTTGAGCATATTATTATAAATATTCTTACTATTGGAATAGAAGCTTTCACTTATGAAGACTTAATGTAAGCAACATATAAACCAGAGAAACTGAGGGCTTAAGGGCAGAAGTAGAACTGAGAGAACAAAAATTTTTTAAATGTGTTTTACTTGTTAGATAATGAATATGTTAATTCTTGCCCTCCCTCCCTTCAAGTCTCTCTCTTTCTCTCTCTCTCCTGGTGCCACTTTTGAGGTTTGGGTTTTCATTTGCTTGTTTTTAAGAGCCAAACCATCACCTCATCACCAACAAAAATCCTAACAGCATCCAGGAAGACAAAGAACATGAACTTTTCTTTTCTTTTTAAAGATTTTATTTACATGAAAGAAAGAAACACAGCTAGAGAGGGAACACAAGCAGAGGGGGTGAGAGAGGGAGAAGCAGGCTTCCTGGGGCTTCAGATCATCACCTGAGTGGAAAGCAGATGCTTAACGATTGAGCCACCCAGGTGCCCCTCACCACAGTATTTCTTTAAAAAAAATTTTTTTTTAATTTCTTTATTTGACACAGACAGCGAGATCATGGGGGTGGAGGGGTAGGGCAGAGGGAGAGGAAAAAGCAGGCTTCCAGCCAAGCAGGGAGCCTGGTGCAGGGCTCAATCCCAGGACTCCAGGATCATGACCTGAGCTGAAGGCAAATGCTTAACAACTGAATCACCCAGGCGTCCCAGAATATGAACTTTTCTATCAAAGGAAATCTCACCATGGTTCTTCAAAAATAGAACCAGAAGTCAGAAACACTAATGAAAATAAAAGGATCACATTTCTTTAAATCCAGCGAACAGTTACTGAAACAAAGTTTATTATTTTCTCTTAAGGATTTATTCTTGGATTAAGGATATTCTCATGGTAATGGAAATTTTGTTTTATTGTGTCCTTTTTAGGACAAAACAATTTAAGAGTGGCTATGATACAAAGACATTTAATGCAACTCTATTTTTAAACAAGGCAGATTCTGAATAGGTGATAGGAATAGTCTTTTGAAAGTGACAGTGATTTCTTTGTAATACATTTCAAATATTCATTTGAAGTTAATACCTCAGTTGATCTTTGTTTTTATTTGACATTCTCAAAATTTCTTTCAATCTCTCTCTACATTTTGTCACTATTTGTTTTTCTCATTCTACTTATCATGTACTTGGTTAACATTAAACAAGAATTTTCCCTTAAACATTTCAATTAGAATTTAGAACTAGTTGAAAAACGTTTTATCAAAAATTAAGAATCATCTTTGAATACTCTTCATTTTTCCCGAAAAATTCCTTTATAAGTGCAGTTTCAATGGTTAAAACAGTCCAATGTAGTGGAATGAGCAATTCACAAGCTTTTACATTTAACTCTTCTTTTGTTACATTCTAATGTTGTGATTTAGTTTCAGTTTTATTTTTTTAATTTTTTTAAAGATTTTATTTATTTATCTGAAAGAGAGAGAGAAGAGAGAGAGAGCATGAAAGGGTGGAGGGTCAGAGGGAGAAGCAGACTCCCCGCTGAGCAGTAAGTGCATGCAGGACTGGATCCTGGGACTCCAGATCATGACCTGTCACTTAACCAACTGAGCCATCCAGGGTCCCCTAGTTTCAGTTTTTTTTAATTTATTTATTTATTTATTTATTTATTTATTTATTTATTTATTTATCTATCTATCTATTTATTTATTTATATTGTTACTTAAATTTTTTTTTCCAGTGTTCCAAGATTCATTCCCCATTCCCCACACCCAGTGGTCCACGCTTTAGGTGTCCCCAGTACCCACTACCAGGTTAAATGAGAACTATAACAAGTTTAAGTGGTCCAATCAAATCTTGAATATGGTGTCAAATATTAGGCGGTTAAAATCTCATTTCTCAGAATGGTTTCCTTTTTATTCACTTTTATTTGAACTTACTTTTTAAATGCACACTTTAAGAAACTGTTCTTCCTAAAATTTATAAAAATATAAGTAATATAAATAAAGCTAAACCTTTCGAATATCATGCTGTGTCAGCGTCCATCCTTGTTTCCTGCTGATGAAAACCATAGATGCACTTGAGTTTGTACACATTAAGAGATATATCAGAGCATTGATATGCATTCACAGACACACATAAAAAATAAAAAGTATTAGAGGTTTTCATGTTAGTATCATTCAATACATTTCTACTAACACCTAATTTTTACTTTTACTTAAAAATATATTTTAGAGCACTTAATATTTAAATACATGTAGATTTTTCTGAATGCCATAGTATGGTTTTCTCTGTTGATATAAAGCTACCCTTTAGGGTGCACTTTCATGTTTTCTCTCAATTATACATGTAAGATGGAGATGGATGGTTGTAGAATTTGTATACTTTCAAATTTAACAGAAAATGTCCAACCCTTTGCAAAGTGGATTCTACATTTTATTCATTAGCATTTCTGTTTTATTTCCTCCTTGTCAATATTTGATATTATGAACCATTAATTTTTTCCCAATTTATTGTACCTGTTATTTTGATGAGATTTTTTTGTGTATCTTATTACATGTGAGGCTGAACACCTTTACGTATGTTTATTGGTTATTATGTGTATTTTTTGTTTGACAAAGTATCCTAGTAGTATTGCCTCAATTTTTATTTAGCTCTTTTTTAATTACAAAATGTTAAGTATTATTTATACAGCCAGTATACTAATTTTTTGCTCCTAATATATAAAACAGATATTGTCACTTGCTCTACAGTTTCTTTTTCATTCTGTAATTTTGTATCCTTGGATGAATAGAATTTAATTTTGATGTTTAATTTATCAACACTTTATTTGATCAATCCTTTTATTTTTATTTAGGAAATTTTTTTAAAGGATTTTATTTATTTATTTCACATAGAGAGAGAGAGAGAGAGATCACAAGTAGCCAGAGAGGCAGGCAGAGAGAAAGGAGGAAGCAGGCTCCTTTCTGAGCAGAGAACCCAGTATGGGCCTAGATGCCAGGACTCTGGGATCATGACCTGAGCGGAAGGCAGAGGCTTTAACCCACTGAGCCACCCAGGCACCCAGGAAATTTTTCTTTAAGCCAAAGTGATTAAGATATCCAGGTATTTTCTAAAACCTTTAGTATTTTGCTTTTCACATTTAGGTCTATAATCTTTTTAGAACTGAGTTTTGAGATTTAAGTAAAGTTTTGCTTTTTTCCCCATATGAATGTCCTCATATACCAGTGCTGATTTTCAGCTTCTAATATATTTAATTTAATTTTTGAACTATCTATCTTTACCTTCTACCTCAGTACTAAGCATGGATGTTAGTTTCTTGTATCTTCTTTCACATATAATTTTAATAAATATAGAAACATATAAATATAGACTCCTTTCTCTAGCTACTTTTACATAAAAGGTAACATCCTACACCTCCTGTTCTGCACTTTGTATTTTTTTAATCTAATAATATCCCAGAGGACGTTCATAATAGTAGAAAAGACTGCTTTCATTATGTTTAGTAACTGTATATTATTCTATTATATCAGCATAATTAATAGAAAAATCTATCTTCTCTGCACCACTTTGCAGACTGTCATAAGTCACACAATGACAAATGTGTGGGACTGTTTCTTTCTTCTCTATAAATTGAATTGGTTTATTTTTAATCCCTGCACTAATATTCTATTCTCTTAAGTACCATAATTTTGAAATGAATCTGAACAAGGACTTTTATTATTTAATTCGATGTTTAATGCCTTCATCAGTTGTAATTACAATCACTTTTTCACTCCTGATATTTATTTTTTCTTCTTAAATTTGCTAGGATTATAATTAAATGATATTCTTTAAAGAAGCAAAGTTTTGCTTTGTATTTACCCTCTCTATTTGATTTATTTATCGATTTCACTAAGTGCCACAGTTCTTATTTCTGGTTCTTATTTCTGACTTTCTACATGTTCCTTTATTTTAACTTTCTAAGGCTTTCTTTCTTTCTTTTTTTAAGATTTTATTTATTTATTTGAGAGAGATAGCAAGAGAGAACAGGGGCAGGGGAGAGGGAGAAGCAGGATCTCTGCAGTGGGGATCCTAATGTCGGGTTTGATCCTAGGACCCTGAGATTATGACCTGAGCCAAAGGCTTAACCAACGAAGCCACCCAGGAGCCCTTTAGCTTTCTTTCAAGCTTTTTTTTTGACAGACAGACAGGAACACAAGCTGGGGGAGTGAGGGAGAAGCCAGGTTCCCTGCCTAGTAGGAAGCCACCCAGGTGCCCCTTTCTTTCCAACTTTTTAAGGTGATCAGCCTGCTTGCTACTTTTCAGCCTCATTCTCTTCTATTGTTAATTTTAAAGGTGCATCTATCTCCCTAAATACAGTTTTAATTGCAACTTGCAAGCTATATAGCATTTTCATTAAAATTCTACTTAAAATATTTTCTAATTTTAGTATACTTTTCTCTTTGACCTAGGGATTACTTAGATGTATAAATCTTCAAACATATAGTGAGGTTCATAATTATATTTTATTACATATTTGTAATAATTACACTGTGATTCATAAACATTTTGTGTACACTTTCACAAAAGTTTGATCCTTTGAAATTTGTTGAAACTTATTTTAATATTCTAGCATATGATTAATTTTATAAGTGTGTTTTGTGTGTGCTTAGAAAAAATATATAATTTTGTTGTTGGGGGTAGAATTCTGAATATGTTCCTTAGATCATGTCTCAGTCAAGTTAATCAAAACTTTTATATCTTTCCTAACTGTTTTTTTTCCCTACAATTATGAGGTTTTTTCTATTATTGAGAAGACTACTACTTGATTGTGGATTTCTCTATTTCTCATATTTCCTAAAGTGTTTTTTTATGACTATTATTAGATGCATGTAAATTTATTTTTTATTTCTTTATTTTTTATATATTTCATTTATTTCAGAGAGAATGATAAAAAGAGTATAGAGGGAGAGGGAGAAGCAGGCTCCTGAGTAGGGAGCAGGGAGCCTGATATGAGGCTCAATCCCAGAACCCTGCAACCATTACCTGAGCCCAAGGCAGATGCTTAACCAGCTGAGCCACCCAGGCGCCCCTAGATGCATCCAAATTTAAATTGGTTTTATGTTTCTGGAAAGTTAAATGTTTCATTGTTATAATGTGTTCTTCTTTGCCCTTAACGTTTTTCTCTTTTTTTTGGCAATTGCTTTAATAAAAACTGAAGGATAATATACATATAGAAAAATGAACAAATTATATTTACAGCTTGATGAGTCATCATAAAGTGAATACAACCTACCTGCCCAGTTCTGGTCCTAGAGCATTACCAAAGTACCAAAGTACAGAAGCTTCTTTCAGTCTGTGACTAACTATCACGCCCTTTTCTGAAAGGTAATCATCATCACGTCATAAATTTGTTTTGCTATTTTTATTTTTTAAACTTTATATACATTTTGTTTGTTTGTTTGTTTGTTTTTGGTATCGGGCTTCTTTTGCTCATCATTACAGTTGTGAAGTTTACCTTTTGATAGATGTGTAAGTTCCCAGTTTTTGGCTATCATGAGTAATGGTGCTAAGGACACTGTAATACATGGCTTTTGGTACCCATATAGATACATTTCTGTAAATCCACTTACAGGAGGATTTGCTGAATCTCTGATTTTTTTTTTCTCCTTAAATTCTAAATTGTCTTCAAAATACCTACAAAAGGTTATATTCTCTATCTATCTTTTAATGTTGTTCTCCATATTGTAACGTTCAAATTTTATTTACCCTTTGTGTTTAATATGCCTCTTTTAAATAGCATATAATTGGATTTGTTTTTTAGTAGAGTTTGATATTTTTTTTAAATAACAAAACATTTTAGTTGTTCACATTCAAATCTAATTACTGCTATATTTGGATTTAAGTCTACCATCTCATTTTTAATTTCTTTTCATCTCTTGGAAACTTTTTTTTTTTTGTGGCTAGCTTTCATTGAGTTAGTGTACTATTTTTATCAACAAATTTTCCTAATATCTATATTGATCTAAATACACAGCAGTAGTTTTGTAAGGTTACAAAATTGTGAATATGATTAACCAGGCGACTAGAACTGGGTTAAAAGGTAATAAGAAATTTCAAAATTTATTCTGTGTTTGGTTTGGTTGTTTTGTATGTGTTTTGTTTTGTTTTACAATGAGTAAATATTTTCTACTGATTTTCTGAAACCAGAACTACAGTAATTCTGCTAAAAGGTAATTCTAAAAAAATTAGAAATGTAAAAAAATAAAATAAAATAAAAGGTAATTCTAAAAATGCATATAAAAATAAGTAGATTTTTTCCCTTTAATAATTTACTAGTTCAGCTTTTCCCTTTTATCCATGTATTCTCAGGCCTAATAATAGCATAAATATAATTTGCATAGCAAAAGCATTCATAGAAAAATAACAGAGAGTTCATAAAATGTTTCTCAGCATAGCAATGAGTGCTGTCTATGCAAAATGACTTCCTTGGGTTCTGGCATGGGGTCTTAGGAAGTGCCATGGCCTTTGCATGAACTCTCTTTTTCATTAAATAAGTGATGAGCTCAGAGTAAATGTGATATGGAAAAAAAGACTAGAGTAGTGAAAATATCACAAAAGGAGAGAGTTTGGGGGTTTTTTGTTGGTGAGAGTTTTGAGGGTTTTGTTGTTGTTTTGTTTGTTTTCACTTTGTCAAATCTTGGCACATCTATGGGCCTCAGCATTCTCATCCACAAATAAAAGTGGTAGACTAGAGTTGGTTGATTTTAGGCACTGTACCTGTCATAAGAACACATCAGTGGAACTATTTTTTTTTAAGATTTTATTTATTTGACAGAGAGAAACACAGATAGAGAGAGAACACAAGTAGGGGGAGTGGAGAGGGAGAAGCAGGCTTCCCACCAACCCCGGAGCCTGATGTGGGGCTCGATCTTGGGACTGCGGGATCATGACCTGAGCCAAAGGCAGTCACTTAACCAACTGAGCTACCCAGGCGCCCCATCAGTAGTCAAGTCCTTCTGACCCTTCCTCGTTATGTGATTTTTGACACAGTTACCTTATTTCTTTGAGATCTGTCTCTTTTTAACAAAACCTGGGTTATTTTGAGAAATGAACATTAAAGCACTTGGGAAGAACCTAAGTTCTGTTCTACAGGACAAAGTCAATTAATATTTATTTTCATCTATATAGCAGATAGTAGGCATGTGATAATTATTAGTCTTTACTTCCTACTGATATCTTGGAATTGTATTATAAAAAAGATCCAAATTAGTGCTGTGGAACATTGATGCCATACTTTATTGTTTAACCTGGAATTTACAAGTCTTCACCCCCATATTAATAAAATGTGAAATATTAATGTGTTATATAGAACATCTTTTTTTTACAAACCATGTGAATATTTAGACAGCCATGATTTAAGAACCTAAAAATTTTACACATTTAAAACAGTGATATAATTTTTTATATTGTATAATGGTATGTAAACAGAATATTGGCAAAAGCAATATAAAAAATTAGGAAACAGAAAGCCAAGCAGAAAATTGAGTATAAAATTACTAGAGTCGAAAAAATAATTTTACTGCCATGTTTGAAGCTATTTTATCCATGTCATTTCTTATTTTGTATTGTAACATCACAATTGTAATAAATTTTACTGTAAAGTGGCCAATATCAAATTTGAAGGTCACTTTGGTAATTGGAAGTGAGAGCCTCCCAAAGTGAAGGCAATTGGAAAGCACAACATTTTACTTTCATGAATACAGTGATTTAGTTCTTTGACCTCTAGTTGGTTAAGCATGATATATAGTAGAACATTTCACTTCTGATATATGCATGTGAAATGCTGACAAGAATTAAAGGCAGAGTGCAGATTTAATCTGCTGGCATTCCTTACTCGTCTTGAATAATCGCTAAGTTACTTTGAAGTACTTTAGAGGAGAAAAAAAAAACTAAGAAAAAAAGGAAAGGGGAAAGAAAAGAGAAATCAGAAGAGAGAGAAGAACGGAAGGGAGAAATGAGAAAGAGAGGGAAGGAAGGGTGGAAAAAAAGCAATTGATTTGCTTATTTTCTTTTCTGCACAAATGGCATCCAAAAGGAAAAAAAATATTTTGAAAGGCTTTTAATATAAACATGGACAGCTGTTTTAGACATTGTAACATGTGCACATTTGAAAGACACATCATGAAAAAATATTCATGCTGAAATGCCAATTTTATAGCTCTAAGAGAGAGGTCCTAGGGTTTGGAAGGTAAAAGTGAGTTAACTCCTTGCTTATTCGAACATTAAACTGTCAGCATGGAAGTAAGTTTAAAACTTATGATGGTCTGAAAATGTGCTGCTAAATGAAGTCTGAAGACCTATTAACCTGCCTGAGATGTAAACTAGGAACTATTACACTTTACTGTTCAGCATGTATGCAAGTACTTTAAAGTAGTGTGTGAGTGATTAGGAAGTGGACAATGATGCTGAATAATATCTCTTTTTTTCTTAAATGCAGTGATAATGTTAGTTATTTTCAGTATTCCTCCAGGAATTGTGTGCAAATGAGAAATAGAATACTGAATATGATTCCTTTACATTTTTATTATAGAAATGCATAACTGACAACCCTTGACCAAGTTGACCAATAATCGGTTTTACCTTTGTTTTAAAGCTTTACAACAATTTAAGGGAAGACCTAACGTTTGTAAACATACTTATATGTAGATGACAAACACTTTAGATCATCATTTTTGACAAATTATTCATTGTATTAATAAAATATTTAAAGAATGAGTTTATGAAATGAGGTATTGAGATATAATAAATAGGAAATAAAAATTTAAAAATTAAATTACTTTGGTAAGGAATATGACCAACTTTCCTTTTGCTGTTAAATTATCGGTTTTTTTTTAAATATCAGTTTTTACTTATTTAATATTGTTGTGTCAAGTATAGTTTTAAAAAGTTTAACAAATGGAGCTCCTGCATGGCTCACTGGGTTAAGTGTCTGACTCGTGATTTTAGCTCAGGCCATGATTCCATGGGCTGTGAGTCCTGCCTAGGCTCTGTGCTCAGAATGGAGTCTGCTGGAAATTCTCTCCCTCTGCCCCTACCCTGACTTGTGCTTTCTCTCTCTAAAATAAGTAAATACATCTTTAAAATGTTTAACAAAGACACATCAATTATTTTAAGATAACATATCAACTAGGTATATTTGGTTCAAGTTTGGAGAGATGGCAATGGACTAAATTCAAATTACATAAACTGAAATAAATTTAACCTCTTTTGACTGTGGAAACAAACTTTGTTATGAAAATATCCTTTTTCTAGATATCCCTGTTTATGGGCTTTTATATTCAGTGGGAAAGACAATAGCCATTTTTGTTTCATAAAACTGTTAAAAATACATTTAAAAAAAATTACACTTAAGTATAATAAACCCAGAAGTTTCTTACTCAAGTTTCTTATTCTGGTTACCAAAGGGTATTGATTCCTACCTAATGCAATGTGAGGTCCTTCAAGCATAGTATTCACTGTTATGTAAAACAAAAGAAGAGTGTGACTTGTTCTTCACCCAGTTTATAATTAACCTTTGGAAAAGAGATGATAGAAGTAAAGGAAAGATAATAAAATGTATTGTAGCATCTGGTACCTAAATATGTGATACAAACAATACATGCTAGAAAATGTAAGAAGGGAAAAGATCAGTCTACACCACAGGGATGCAATTTAAGTTGGATTTGAAGAATAGACAAAATTGCATGGTTGTCTCCTATAGGATAGACAAGGAATTGGCCTGTGATTTCATTTGGTTCATAAGGATAAGATGTTGCCAAGTACTGATGTTGTGAAAAGAACCTCAATAACATCTGAGGTTTGATTGTGTACTTGGTTCTTTCATGTAAGCAGATGGAGTGAGTGTCAGCAATAGTGCTTGAGGTCCACTTGTTCCTCTATTCTCTTTGTTGAACCATGACTCTAAAGACAGAGTGATAACTAGTCAAAATTCTATTCATGCCTGCCTTCTTTTAACCCAGAGGGCACAATGGAGCTGTGGATGTCATTTTGTCATTTTGGTGCCATCATTATGCATTATCGCTCCCCTACTCAAAATGTGGTCCACTGACCAGCAGCATTAGCATCACCAGAGAGTTTGTCAGAGAGCATAGCTCAGCCCTCGTCTCTAATCACTCCCAAATACCAACAAATATAATCATTTTTTGCCTATAATTTCCTTGTTATTTTTCACTCTTCAATGTGCTCCATACTTTTTATAACTCACTTATAATCTCTGCTATTTCCCTTATGTGTGATTAGTGTGATTATAGTCATTCTCATTGTCTTTCCCCATGCCATGTTTTCCATTTAAAATCATCTTCTAATATATTACTTACCTTGAAAGTTCAATACAAATGAATAATTAGCTCTTTTCAATGTAATTTTACTTGGTGAAATACCTTGTTGTTTGGATAAGTGCTATTTTATGAATATTAAAATTAAATGCCAGACATATTAATGCTAATGATTTCATTGGCCAGAAGGTTATTAACAAAAAAGAGTAAAACTCAGCTATGCAATGTACACAAATAAGGAAGACAGAGTCAAAGGTTGGAGGGCAAAGATCTAAATATGGAAGAAAAAGCTTACATGAATTAGCTGAAAACAGAAATAATTATGTTTTGATAAAGTAGGAACTGAAAAATAACCATTAAGTCTATTAAGCAAGTCTATAAATCTATGAAATAATCTTCTTAAGAAGGATTTATTTTTGTGAGGTTTATTTTCTTATGGCATGAAAGGGGCACAAATAATGAACTAGAATAAAACCTGATTTTTATGTTGCATTGCTGTAACATGACAAGATTTTAAGGACAGAGACTATTAAGATTTCTATAGCCTGTAACTATGTTCTTCTATGCTCACATATTATTCTTTCCTTTGATAAATTTACTTCACATAAATGGTTTTCTTTTAGTTCCTCAGAGAAAGCATGCTTCTTATGACCACAGGACCTTTGCATATACTGTATTAGTTCTGTAAAAATCACTCAACCATTTTTATTCCATAACTGCTGTTCCACCTCCAAATGTCAGCTCAATCATCATTGAAAGAAGTCTAGTCTGCTTGTACTGAATCTTGCCTCATTCTGTATTATTTCTATTCTGTTTGCTACCTCATATGATTTTATGAGAACTAAGCAAGTAATACTTTTAAAGCATTCACCACAAAGACTAAAACATGGAAACTGCTTACTAGATATTAATGACTTTAAACATTTGCTTATATTACTTGGATCAAGTAGCAGTTTGTTATATTTTAGTGGATGCTTAAATCTGATACCACAGCTCTTCCTGTGAAGAGACTGACTTCCCAAGGCAATAATTCAAATTTATTTCAAACTTATTATTATATATATTATAAATGAAATTTTACTTCCCTGGATCAAGCAAATCTAGGCATTTATTGCCTCTTGCTTCTCAATATTTATTTATTCATTCATTCACTCATTCATTTATTTATATTTCTATGACTCTGGAATTTGTGATGTTTCTCTAATTTATATCCTGTTTTCTTTAATTTAATGCTTCGTTCTTCTTATCCTCCTCCTCCTCTTCTGCCTCCTCTACCTCCTTTTTCTCTGTCTCCCCTGGCTCTTTTTCCTCCCCTCCTTTTTTCTTCTTTTTCCTCTTTTTCATCTTCATATGTTACAAGAAACTTGAAGAGGGTATTCCCCAATGCCTTCTGGTCAAGGAATACATTCTAGGTTGGATGTGAGTTATATATTAAAAAACAGATTATCCACTACACAGAAATATTAATGCCATGACTTTCTTATGCAGTACTATTAAATGTTACCCTTGGTTATCTCAGCTTTGCATTTTAACCGTTTTGTTGTTGTTGTTGTTGTTGTTTTTTCTCCTGTTGAGTCCTTTATAATGTAGACAATAGTTACTTTGGGCAATGTTATATTATTGGAAACAATAATTTAAAAGCTCTTCAGACCATATAAATTTCGTAGTTGGAAAAATATTCTTAATTCTTAATCTTAAAAATTAAATTATCTTTTAAACAGGTAGCTCAACTATCTTGTTTTTGTAGACAGCTGTAAAACCAGATATTTTAAAAGAAAAATTGTAGATTTAGAAGAGGTGATTTATAGTTACAACATACATGAAATAATTCAGTCATCATAATGAGTAATAATCCATTCTTTACTCTGAAAAACTTGGCTTCATCTTTGCCCCACTGTGTATTTGAGGTTTGTTGGTTAATTAGAGAAATGCAGGCTTTCCTTTCACTTAATTAGAAGTGATCATTGTTATAGATATACTATATGCTTGAATGTGAGCTGTAATTAATTCTGTGTAACTTATGATATTTTGCCACATTACCAAAATCAACACTTTTTGTCATTCTGAGTGAGTGACTGTCCATTCTTCATCCTTTGTATATCTAGATTTAAAAATAAAATTTTGCCAGCTAAGTTTTCTAAAGATAACACATATCTACTTGAGTTGGTGATATACTTGAATTTCTTCTCTAAGTGAATATAGAATCTACTGCAAAGATAATCTACTGAGCCGGGTTAGGGTTTAAAATTATTACCATGATTTGAAAGGGAATGTTTAGTGATACTTTCTGAGTTTCTGCAGAAAGCGTTCAGCCAGAATTTTGCTAGTGATGGAGAGCAGGGCAATGCCATTGTAGTTGTTGTAGTCAGCTTTCCAGCTTTTTATGTGATAAAATACATATCACAACACTGCTTCAAATCTGTCACACAAACCAGACTATAATGTGAATTGAATCTTGCCTTGGTGTTCCAACTTTCATCTCATCTTTTCACATACATGGAATAAGATCTTGCCAATGGAATATTGTACGTAAGTACAGAAAACTGTCACTACCTCTGGAGTTCATAGGTGTTAAAGTACCAAATAAAGTGTCAGATTTCACAGTAGGAAGTTTGTACACCTGGAAAGAACTGATCTGTGTCCTGCAGTTGCACAAAGTCAAAAAAGTTCAGTTGAGACAAGTGTTTATTATTTTGATATGTAAACGTCCTATGACTTTCTCAGAACAAATCACATACTCAGCTATTCATGACCACGCTTACAACCAAATGCCCTCTAGAATAGATTGTATATTTTAGGCCTTTGTTTCATTAACATAATTCCTTGTTTTCTCAGTGGAAAAGTGGCCAGTGTGCCTGTAAATACTACCTTACATTGCTTCAGCAAAACACGTTGGCAATAGTTTTCTTTATTGTACTTTCCAATTTCTCATCTTTTCGGAAGAACAAGAATGAAAGCTAGGACTGAATAACAATGAAGAAACAAGAGTTAAGAGAGAAAATAAAATAACTTTTGAGCGAGACATTTTGTTTAGTCAAAATTAAAGGTAATCAGGCTGTTTTACATGAAGGAATTAGACCTTCAACAGTGCATGCTTTCACCTAGATTTCCTAGCCTAGATTGAAACACATAATAAATTTTTTAAAAAGGAGGATCTTTAAAAGTCTGCTCCAGTGTCCATTTCTAATTATCAATAATAAAATAAAATAATAAAAGTTTTTCTTTCTATTACTAAATATATGAATTATATTGTCATAAACAAAATGGAAAATGCTACACAATAGTAACATTATTCTCTTATTTTATCTCCTAAGCACATACCCATATACAAAAATATATCACCCAGAAAAAAAAAAAGAAGCTTGATCTGTCCTTTCATAAATTATGTTGTTTTCCTCAAAAATAAATTGGCCCATTAAATCATCTCTGGAATGTTAAATTTATTATTATTTTTGATCGGGCTCTTCTGAATTTAATTTTATATTTGTCTTTATCAGTATGTTTTATTTTTCATATGTTTTCATGTCACTGATTATAATGCCATTGTTAAATTTGAAGCACTCTCTTTAGAATTCTTTCTTTTTTATTTTTGGAGTGTAGATATCATTTTCTTATTATGTTCAGTCAGCCACTCTATAGTAAATAAACAGTTTTTGATGTAGTGTTCAATGATTCATTAGTTAATGATGATTCATTAACTAGTAATTAATATCACTAACTAATGATTCATTAGTTAAGTATAACACCTAGTGCTCATCTCAATATGTGCCCTCCTCAGTGCCCATCAGCCTGTTAAATTTAAAATATTGCAATGCTTTGTAGGCAACTAGCCTCCTTTAGAAATTCTGTAAAAAATACATTAAGTCTACTAAGGCCTTTTATTTCCACTAAACTTGGAACAACTTTATTTTACTTGGTGTGTTCCCACGTGTAGTAGATACTGTTAAACTGTCCCCCATCCTCCCAGGATCCATTTTTACCTTTCTCCTTTTAGGAGTGAACTCTCCCCTTTGTCTTCCCTTTCCACACCTCCAGCTCTCTTGCGGTCTCATGTGTCTTTGTAACTAAGTTTTTGCCAACATGATATGAACAGAAGTCATTTGTACAATTTCTTGTTCATTTTCAACTTAAAGACAAGTCATGTGTCCTGACCACTTTTTCCTCTTCTGGCTTGAGAACAACCACAAATTCAAATGCAACCTTGATGCAGAAATGAAAGTAACTTTTTGTGCAGAGGTGGCTAGCCCAGAAGCAAGAGCCTGCCTGCCTACGTGTAGATTCCAGAGTGAGGGAGACACACACTTCTCATTTATTTAACCACTGTATTTTGGGGCCTCTCTCTTATAGTAGCTGCCTCTATATCCCAACTTATAGCACACAAAAGTATAAGCTTAGAATAATAGTGTTCTTGAGCTCTAAGGTACTGATATCTAAAACCGGTGTGTAAATAGAGAAAACAAAAATTTTTTTTTTTTTTTTCCAGTGTTTCAAGATTCATTCCCCATTCCCAAATTTTTTTAAAGATTTTTTTTCATTTATTTATTCGACAGAGATCACAAATCGGCAGAGAGACAGGCAGAGAGAGAGGAGGAAGCAGGCTCCCTGCCTCAATTCCAGGACCCTGAGATCATGACCTGAGCCAAAAGCAGAGGCTTTAACCCACTGAGCCACCCAGGCACCCAAGAAAACAATATTTTTTTTTAAAGAGGAGCGCAAAAACAAAACCATCATTTGCTTTTCCCCAAAAAATTCTCAGCAGCTTTAAATTGGTTCCCATTTTAACAAGGAATATTGTACAGTGAAAGTAAACTGTACTTCTTGAAAATAATTATTTATATGTATAAATTATGTATATAAAATAAACCAAATTCTTAAAAAATAATCATATATATGAATACATATATACATATATATATGTAGTGCAGTTGAGAGGAATAAGCAAGATACACTATATCATGTCCAAGAGTACAGTGCATCTATACTGAACTTTGGTTTGAGATTTTTCTCATTCAATAGCCATTCTTTTGTGCTTATCGTAGATCCATTAGCCTTCCTATCAGTGGTCCTTAAAGCGTACTTCCCAAACCAACCGCATTAGCAGAAGCACCTGGAAGCTTGTTAAAAATTCAACACAAATGTCTTGAATCAGAAATGCTCAGTAGGGTCCACAGATCTATAGCTCAAAAATCCCTTCAGGTGATTCCAGTGCACGATAAAGCTTGAGATAAAAAAATGGCTCTTTATCAAGCTGTTAGGTAAGGTAGAATTAGCAGTCAACAGAGATTTTTGAAAATGTATTGACTTAAAATCAATGATCTCAAAAAAATTTTTAAAATTAAAAAATAAAAACAATGATCTCAATGTATGTTTTTAAAATATCCCAACCTAATTATTTTGCCTCTGACATTCAATTAATCTTACTTAATCCTATAAGAATTATAAATATTTTAAAATTATGAAAACTTGTGAAATGCTATTTATTTTTTTCAGGTAAGAATAGGCATTGGGGATGCCTGGGTGGCTCAGTTGGTTGAGTGACTGCCTTCGGCTCAGGTCATGAGACCCGGAGACCTGGGATCGAGTCCCACATCGGGCTCCCTGCTCGGCGGGAAGCCTGCTTCTCCCTCTCTCACTCCCCCTGCTTGTGTTCCCCCCCCTCGCTGTGTTTCTCTCTGTCAAATAAATAAATAAAATCTTAAAAAAAAAAAAGAATAGGCATCATTACTTAAATGTGATTATTATTCTCATTCAGGTGTTATGTCAAGAGTTTCTTTTTTTATATGTAGACAGTATTCTTAAAAATTCTATTAACCTCTATCATACTTTAGAAAATATATTTAGAAAATATGTATAATCTAATACATATTAGAAAGTATGGCTACTTTCATTGTTATGTGATTCCCTCGCATTGCTATGTAATATTAAAAATATTTATAAAATATTTATTATTTACCTTACACACATTTTCATATTTATTAGCTAATTTGAGAGTCCTCTTACATTAGCACTGTCTCCATATAAGAGGAAACAGAACGTTTCAAGAAATTATGAGATTTATCAAAAGTTACACATCTAGCAAGTAGGACATCCAGGATTAAAATTTAAGAACTTTTGAATCCAAATATAACCACTGCATTTGCAAGATAATAATAATAATAAATAAGATACAAATTCAGTCTCAAAATTTATATTGTCCTTGTAATGTTGCAATGCTGATTATTCAAAAGGAAGAAATTGGGTGAACACTTCTGTGAGCTGCAAATCAGGTGAATGGTCTTAGGTAATTAAGTTCTGTGAATATAAGCTTCATGGGGAGAGAAGAGGATTCTGGGGCCAACTACGGAAAGGGAGAGAGAAGTTAGCTCAGTCAATTTGTCTGCGTGACATGGCTGGGTTATTTATTTGGCATTCTCTGAGAGAGATCAATAAATACCTGTTTTTCCATTACATTGTGTGAAAGGAAGGCATGGCTTCGGATATAACACCGTTTCAAGATGCATGTTCAGGTAAGAGCAAACTTGTCTTTTTCTTGTGTAACTTGATATTAAGTAAAAATAAAATAAAATATATATGGTAGAATGCTAAACCACTATGAATTAGGAAATCAAAGGGCATTTTAAAGAAATGTCATGCTTGCTGCCAGTCTCGGAACTTCTGCAAGAGTACATTCTCTCCTTTCTCTGAGGAACCCTGGTATACACAGGTAAGAGGCACATGGCCAGAAATCTTTAATAGGACTTAAAATACACTTGAAGTGTCTCTGTAAGATTATTTAAACTATTTTTTTCAGTAGGATAATGAAACTGCTATAAAAATAATTGGAATCAACCTCCAAACGCACCTATACATTCATAAATTAGAATAAAAATACTGTTTTACTTGAGAGATGAGATTATGGTTTGTTTCTGTCAAATTTTTAAGTGTGACCTTTCTTCATTTCCTGCAATTGCAATGCAGTCAGTCTGAGGGAGCATGTCTCCTCCAACGTCCTACTGTATTTGTACATGTAATCTTCACTACCCAGCTTTCAGTTTAGTGGTAAATTGTTCATCTTATTTTGTAGGTTGCCCTTCCTGTGGCTCATTCATATTCCGAATTGACTTTGCATGTTTTTATTCCTGGCCCCTTTTTATGAATGTTGTTGCTAATGAATCCCATAGTGACCCAGTTGAATCAAGTCTGCTACCTGTTTGTACCACCACTGTAATAACTGTCAAAAATATATTTTTTTTCTTTTTTTTTTTAACCTGGGAGTTGTGTAGCCAAGGAAAGCAGGTGTTAGTTTTCTACTGTTTTAGCCATTAATTATAAAAGTAGCATTCCAATTGAAGATGGACGAATCTGATCTCTTCATCTGTACAGAAAAGTAAAATATGTTAAAACAGTATCAACATTCTTTATGAGGCTTTTCTCCATCCCTCCAAATAGCTTGAATAAAGACCATTTTAAATAGAGAGTTTAGATTCCCATAATGATGGTTTATAGATGCTAAACAATGTTAAAGTGCTCTTTATAAAAAGTTAAGAATTTCGGTGCTGGATGAAGCAACAAGAGGGAAGAAGGAGAAGAAAAGGAGGTTAGCACAATATACTGGGGAAACTGGAGCCCCTGGAGAATATCGACTGGTGAGAAATTCATTATAATGTGGCCAAAAGATGTCTATTAGAATCCAAAAAGTTAATACAAAGTATTAACTTATCCATTCTGATATAAACTCCTTTTGTTCTAATTTTTAGTGGAACATGCCAAACAAAATGTTATGTTAATGATTTGGGGAAATCAAAGAAAAGGGTTTCTATTTCAGTGATTCTCAACATGTGTGCCTGAAACAGTAACCATAAGCATCACCTGGGAACTTGTTAGAAATGCAAATTATTAGGTCCTAATCAGACGCCCTGAATCAGAAGTTCTGTCAATAGAGTTTAGCCATCTGTGTTAAAAACAAACAACAACAAAAAACCCATCTACTTCAGGTGATTCAATGCAAGCTAAAGTGTGAGAACTGTTGTGTTACTTACACATACAGGTTTATGTGGAGCAGAGTGAAAGCAACAGTTATAGGATATGAGGTGCTACAGAGAT
>PITA01021387.1:0-21098 GCA_004023965.1 Spilogale gracilis
GTCTTTTCTGAGCCCCAAGAGCCAAGCCTGTCCTGGGTGCTCAAGAGGCAGGGATGTCTCTGCCTGGCTGCTTGCCCTGGGGGTGGGGTGGGGGGCTGGCTATTCAATAAAGCCAGCCTAGAGAGAGTGCAGGGAATGCAACAAGGATAAGACCTTGAGGCAGAGGCTGAGGGCCTTGGGAAATGACTGGGCGTCAGAAGGGCAGCCTTCTGGGAAGAGGCAACTCAGGACTTGGCTGTGGTTTGGCCAGCAGGAGGGAGGAACATGTCTGGGACATGGAAGGGGAGTCCAGGGGCCTGGTGTGGAAGCTCAGGGGGAACTGTTACCCAGGTGAGGCCCGGATGTAGGCTGGGGAGTTCTCTGGAGGGGAAGAGCAAGATATTACAAGTGGCAGAGGTTGGGGTAGGGTTAGGGGGAGCAGTGCAAGTGGTTCACTGAGGGACTAGAATGGGATGGGCGGGGCAGGCTGAGGGGCTAAGTCACTAAGAGACAAGTGGGCAGGAAAGGGCCAGACAAGGCAGGTGGTGATGAACAAGGACCACTGAATGCCCATTCTCATTAATCCCACCACATGAGGCAAGGAGAGAAGGATGGAGTGGGGATGAGGGCAGCCAGAGAACGGTGCACCTGGTGTGCCCGTTCCTCCTTGCCCCGTGATTCCCTCCCAGCACTTCCTGATCTGTCTCCTGTTCCCACAAGGCAATTCTCTCCTAGCCACTGTGGGACACCCAGCCTCTGATCAGGAGAGGGCTGGTGCAGCTGTCCTTTAAGAGGGCACAGCAGGCCTGTCCAAGCCCCTTACCTCTTTGGGTTGCTGCTTCCCCGCCTGCTGTTGGGTGAGGAGCTGTAAGTGGAGCTGCTCTTGCTGCTTCTTATAGTATTCCTGCAGCTGGGTGGAAGGTGGAGGGATCAGGGGTGGGAGTGGGTGACCACGGGCCGGGGACTGCGGACCCCAGAACAGCCCCGGCCCCCTTGTGATGGGGCTGCTGGAGGCAGAAGTAGGGAGTCTCACTGGGGTGGTGAAAGAGACACCCTGTGGGAAGATGCCTGCTCCCTCAGTCTGCTCTGAGGGTCCCCAGCAGGGTCTGGATGGGGAGGGGGCTTGACCTCACAGCTCTGAGCCCTCCCTGCCTCTCTGTGGGTCTCCTGAATACATCATGATGAGGTGCTAGCATGCTCCAGTACTTTGCCCTTCCCTGGACTCTGGATAACAAAGGTGAGGCCAGCAAGAGGGCAGCATGGGGGCACTGCTGCAGGAGAGGCCTGACCCCTGACCTTCCCCCTCCGAAGATCAGTCCAGCCTGGGCAGTCTCTCTGGCTTCTGCCTGGGCTTTGGCCAACAGTGGTGTTGGCAGTACACATGGTGGGAGATGGGAGGTCGGCCCCACCCCCACCCTCCCCTCTCCGACCTCCAAGCTTCCCTGGGGCCAGACTCACCTGCTGCAGCATGAGCGCCTGCTGCTGCTGAAGCAAGGCCTGCAGCTGTGGGGGCGACAGGATCTGCTGCATCTGTTGGGGGGTAAGCATCTGCGGCGACATCATGGCCACCGACACAGGCACCTGTGGGATTGGGCCCCATTAGCCTGCTCCCCTTGTTCCCACCCACAGCATGGCAGCATGGACCAGATGGAGACTGCTGGGTGCAAATTCTGGCTCTGTCACCTATGAGCTGTGTGTCTGTGGACAAGTAAGTGACTAACCTCCCTATTCTCCATTTCCTTGTCTCTGGAGGGCAAGGAGCAACAGTGCCTGCTTCTTAGGGCTCTTGTGAGGATTAATGAGCTGATACTTAGAAGAGAGCCTGGCGCACAGCAGGCGCCTAGAGACGTGGGCTGTGACCACAGACCATGCTATGGCTGGAGCACAAAGAGCAGACCCCAGCGACACCAGTGGGGGGAACCCATATCCATGCTTTGCAGGCTTTCTCCCCCAGTGTCGGTTCCAGCTTGATCTGTTTGGAGAATACCATCTCCGCCTGGGCCTGGCCCCGCGGCATGAGGATCCAGACTCTGGCTCAGAGCCCGTAGGCGGCACACACCCCGGCATGGCTGTCTGAGGGGCACACACAGAGGCCAGAGCTGACCCAGAGGGGTGCCCGCCTCGGCGCACACGGGTGTCGTCAAGACAAAGTGAGCTGGAAAGAACATCGGGCAAGAGTCTGGAGGCAGGCTGCTACTTCTAGCTCTGGGATGAATTCGCTGTGTGTCCTCCAGGCAAGACACTTGCTGTCTCTGGGGTGTGGGTTTCCTCAATGCTAAACCAGGAACTGAGCTACTGGAGAGGACACCTTTGGGCAGGAGCACGTGGCATTCTGAGTGGAGCAGCTCGCTCCGCCGGGCGCTGGCTTAGGCCTTTGGAGGAGGCTCAGAGAACCCAGCCACCAGCGGAAATTCCGGTTCCTGGAAAAGCAGTAACATCATTCTTCTCTCTGCCCCACCTCCCTGAAATCCTTGGCCCAGCAGTCATGGCCAGGGAGGCCCAAGAGGCAAGGTTGTCTTGTCCCGTAGTTCTGGCAGGACACGCACTCCGATGGGGCTCTGAGCCTGGCAGGTCTCATCTCCCCTCCCACTGCCAAGCTGTCAAAGCGCCACCCCCCACACACACCTGTTTCCCACACACAGCAGACACTCACTGAGTGTTTGCTCCCCTGAGCTGAAATACCTTCCCCAGCAGATCAGAGGCCCCTCAGGCAGGCTGGGAGTGGGGAGAAGTATCCTGCAGGGACTTGTCTGGGCAGGATGTGACAGGTTATGTCCTCAGGGACTCGTGGCCCCTGTCACCTCCCCCTAGCCTCATGGGTAGGGCAGGGGAGGAGGAGTTGACAGAGGCAGCAGCCTCAAGCCACCAGTGAGGGAATTCCCAGGGAGAGGAGGGGCAGGGGAAGTGTAGCGGATCCTGGGACATCCAGGGAAGTCCAGGTGCCCCCGATTCTTCTTACACCCCACCCCAATAACTGGTGGCTGAGCCCCAGCCCTGGGCGCTTCTCCTTTATCCCAGCCATCTCTGTGCCAGCAGCCCTGGGAGGGGCATAGCTCTCCAGCCAGAGCGCTATGTGTGAAGGAAGACTCCCAGGGGCCTCAAACAAGGAGACTTAGGCGGCAGGGTTGGGATTCAAGCCCGGGTCTGTGAACACCACGGCTCCTGGTGTTTCCCTGTCCACACTGCCTTCCCTACCTCAGGGCAGATCTTAAGGAAGGTTAGGAAGCGTGGGTGAAAATGGAATTATCCAGGGAGCAGAGGGGTTGAGGAGGGTGGAGATCCAAACACCAAGCTCCCTCTTTACAACTGTACCTGGAGGAGACTCTAGAAAGCCAGGCCGTAGGGGTCTTCTGGTCCTCACTCTTGGAGGGGCCTGGGCGAGGGGGCAGACAGTGGCTCAGACCCACGCCCCTGGTAGAGCCAGCCTGTGTCCCTTGCTGGGTGCCCTTGAGGCTGGGAGGCAGCTCAGCCCTCCTTTCTTTCCTCCCTCCATCAGTGTGCCCACCATGGTGGCAGGGAGCTCAGAGTCCTGGATTTCTGAGTCAGGTGACCTAGGCTCTTGTTCCTGATACCAGCTATTCTTTGAAATTACCCCACTCGGATGGCTAATTGCTAATGATGCGCCTTTAGGCACTTGGCTAAATCTTCACAGCAAATGGGGGGGAGGGTGTCTAATCATTGTTACCATTTTACAGGTGAGAAAACAAACCTAGAGAACTTAAATCACCTGTCCTGTCCCCAAAGGGACAGTGGGAATAGGGGTAAGTGAAAGTGATTTAAATTCTATGCAAATGTAGAGAAAACTACTTTGTAAAACATTCTGGGTTTTCCTCCTCTCTTCTCTTCTCCTCCTCTCCCCCTTCTTTCTCCACAACTTCTCCAACCCCAGAAGGCACCACATGGCCAGTGTCCCTGAGGACTGGCGCCTGGGGCTTGTCCCTCTCTCATCCCGGGAGGGCTGAATTGGAGATGGACGCGGCCCAGGCCAAGAGACAGACCAGACACCAGGGGATCTTTCCAGCCACAGGGCTGTGAGTCACGGTGAGTGGCATACAAGAAAGGATGTGGCATTTCCTTCCTTGGGGCTTTCCTACTTGGACGCAGGGGAATGGAAGAGATGACCTTGGAAGGCCTCCCTGGCCCCCGCCGTTCCTGCCAATTGGCTGAACAGCTGGCCAGAGAGGCGGCTGCAGAGACGCACGGATTACCTTGTGTGTACTTGTCCATGGGGTCCAGGGGGTCAAGAGAGGTCAGGGGAGGGGGCTGCCACATGCTGAGCCCCTAGGCTGGCTGACCCCATCCCCCTATGCCCCTTAGGGTTCTGAGAAGGGAGCTAGAGCTCCCCTGGTGTCCCCGCTGACCCCTCGCTAGGCTAGGATGTGTCAGGATAGACACTGTCAGCTCAGCAAGGCCTGTGAGTCACTGTCTGGAGAGTGGCCAGGGCGGCTAAATGCTTACTAAAGGCCTGGCAGTGTTAGCGGTGCACTAAATGCCCACCGCTGCCTCCAGGCCCTCCCTCAGGAACCTGCCCAGGCCCCTGGGCCCTCTGCACCACGGTGAGTACAGTGTGCTGGGCTGGGTGGCGGCTTACAGGCTGAGCACCCCGTGGATGCAATTTGTTGCCAGAATCAAGGACCCAAACTCAACCTCTGAGTCGGGAGACCAGACCCGAGCTTGGTGTAGGTTAAACTTCCTTGTCAGTGACCAGCAGGAAGTCCTTGGACTAGTTCTGGGCTGGGGCTGCAGCAAGAAAGAAGTGGTGCGGCACCAAGATGAATTTCCAGAAATTCTGGAAGGGTCAGCCTCAGTTATACTGAGAAGATGCTACGGAGGCTGGGCAGAGCTAAGGGGCCTGGCCCTAGCCACCGCCCCCTCCGCCTCCCCAAACTCCCAGTTACCTTTGCTACCTTCTGTAACTGATCTCTCCCTGCCTGGCGCCCAGGCCTGGGCACACATGCGGCCATCTCCAGGCTACAGCTGGAGACTACCACAGTTCTAGGAACTTGGGAAGCTGGTTCCAGGAGAGGGGTTCCGAACATGGCTTAGCGGTGAGGCGGCCAATCCTGCCTCACACCGGGGAGCAGAGTGAGGCTGTGTGGAGCTATTGGAAATGGGTGGTCATCTATCTTTTGTCATGAACCACTCCACTCACAGAGAAGCTATTTGTAGGCCCTGGACCCCACTCAGGGACAAAAGCTTCACCTCCTTAGAGGCTGTGAACCTAAGGGTGGGGATGAGAGGCGAGGACGGTATCCAGGCCTGGAAGGGGTCAACAGCTGGGTCTCAGGCTCCTGGGGAAGTTCAGAAATGGCTCATAAGCCCCATCTCCCTGAACTCAGACACTCATCCGGCCAGGGCTCTGCACCTGGGGGCTACTGGTGTTCACTGCTCTGCAAAGCACACATGATGTCACAGTGTGGACACTAAAGTCGAAATTCTGGAGCCAGTTGTTTGGGGTCACAACCCGGCTCTGTCCCTTACTAGCTGTGTGACTCTGGACAAGTGACTTAACCTATCTGGGTCAAGGTCTCCTCAGGATGAGGAGGATGAGGCTACTAATAGCATCTCTAGACCCCACAGGATTGTGGGGATAAAGGGAGACAAATGACTCCTGTAAAGCACTTAGTGTCTGCCCCATGGTCAGCACTCTGTAAATGCTGTTAGTTTCATTAGTCCTGAGCAAGTATTTGATGAATGGATGAATCAGTCAATGACTGCGAGAAGGAAGCAAGGAGAGAGGAGGCCTAAGAAAAGGATCATTTGCTCTGGCTGTCTGACCAAAACCTTTTGCCTCTTACTCTAAGCCATCCCAGGGCTGCTCTCATTTTGGGGAAGGGGCTCTCCTAAGGCAGATTCCAAAGCCTCCCTTCCTCTTTCAATTATTTCAGATCTCCTACCCCCCCCCCCCGCCAACAACCAGTCGTAAAGTCCTTCTGATGCCTGACCTCAGTCCCTCTGACTACCATCAAGCTCCTTCCCTCCTGTCTTGGGTCAGCAGGCCCTCCCTCAATGGGGGGGGGGGTTCCTGTTCCCCCAGCCCACCCCTCCCTGGTCTTAGAAGGGGGTGTGAGGCCCAGCCCAGGGTGAGGATGACTCAGAGCAGTAGCCATTTCAGACCTAGAAGAATGTAGGGAGTAGGGAGATCCCTAATTCAGAGAGACCCAGTCCTGACACCACATGGGTATGAGAACCTTCTATATCACTCTGGTGTGAGAACTTTTCTCTTCTTCCCATTATTTACCTTCCAGATTCTATTCTCACCTCCCCACCCAGACCACCACCTGTCTTGGCCCAACTCCTCCCTCTTGAGAACTGTCTCATTAGATTTAAGACTTCTAAAAGAGGACCCCTGCTCAGGCCCCACAGCCGTCAGTCACCTTGAACGTCTTCGAACCATTTTTTGAACATAAGCTTGTTTGAAGTAAGACTCAAGATCCTCCTCAGAGTACTGGAATCCCCATCCCAGGACAAAGCCTAGTCCTGGGTCCTTCTTGGAGCACCAAGCTTCTCATCCCTGCTGTCCTCATGTCCTTCCTTCAGCACCCCACCCCCACAGACTCCAGAGCTCCTAGCTCAGGATCATGCTCACCATTCTTCTCCTAGATAAACTTCCTTTCAAAGCCTGGCTTAATCTTCTCCCCAATTCCGAGCCTCCCCTGCTGCTGTGGGGAGGGGGGCATGGCGGAGTGAGGAAGCAGGGCTGCAGGGCCCAGGAGGAGGGGAGCTGGCTGCCCTATTCGTGACCCACCCGACTCAGACCGCAATTCTCCCAAGTTCTTTGTGACACAAAAGGTAAACAGAAGGCCGGGCTTCCCCCACCCCCACCTCTCACAGATCTCCCCACTCCCAGCCAGCCAGATGGGCCGGCAAGCTGGGGGAAGGGAAAGGGGGAAAAAAGGGCAGATTGTGCAAAGGAAAACAAAAGAGACAGAGAGACACCGAGAGACAGGAAACTGGGGGAGAGAGAGAGAGTTGGTGGGTGAGAGATGGGGAGGAGACACATAGTCACCTCGCAACTGAGAGGGGGGACAGAGGGACAGGCCAAGTGACCCATGGGATGGAGAAACAAACCTGAGAAGGGACGGGGACCCAGAGGGCAGAGCCAGGGAAAGGAAGCAAGTGGGAGGTACCAGGAGAGGGAGTGAGCAACGCATCTGCACACAAAGCATCTGCACACAAAGACGCTGAGCAGAGCAAGGCTGGGCCATCAGGTGGAGACAAGAGAAAGCGAGGGGTCTTCACCCCACCCCTGCACTGACTGCATTTGCTTCTGGAAAGTTACCTACTTTGTGGCCTGGGGGACTGGCCAGAGCAGTCCTCTAGCTGACCCTGCCCGGCCCCTGCAGCCAAGCCTACCCTCCCCACCTGCCTCCCCTGCCCTCCTCCTCACCTGCACAGAAGAAGCCGGCTGTTTGCTGTCATTGTTGGCTGGGGAGCTCAGGCCGGAGGCCTGCTGCAGCAGGAACTGCCTGGCCACCTGGAGAGCCTGCAAGAGAGGGCCAGTTGGCTGTCAGCCAGGCAGGGGGCTCAGCCAGGCAGGGGGCGGTGAGGGGCCAGTGCAGGGTCTGTGGAAAGTAAGGGAGAGGAGGCCAGGCTAAGGGGGAAGGTCCTGGGGGTGAGTGAGAGGGTCACAGGGTCCACTTGGACTTGCCCTTAAGCCTAAAGGTAGGAGTCCCTGGGAGGACCTGCCAGGGTGTGGGGTTCAGAGCCCACAGGGGCCTCACTCTGGGACCTGAAAGGTTTTGTTGGGACTCAATGGGGGCAGCAAATGGAAGGGACGGTGGCCACAAAAGGATCCCAGGGGAAAGCACAGCAGATGGCTCCAGGCACTAATAGTAGGTACTATTTGCTGAGAACCTACTACGTCTTAGGCCCTTTACACACAAGATCTCATTGACTCCTTCCTGTGAGCTGTGGGGTGGGGATTATCAGTTCCATTCTACAGTTAGGGAAACAAGAGTCTCTGGGAGGTAAATAACTGTCCCAGGATCACAGAGCCACGAGGTGTCAGACAGAGGATCTGAGCTCAGGAAGCCTGGGGAGCGGGAGTGGCCAGTCTGGAGGCAAAGGGAGTAGCATTCACTTGGGGTCACTGCACCCAGTTGAGGGGGATGAGGGTGGAGTCTCAGGGTCCACTGTGTGACTTTCTGAGTCCAGGGATCTGGGTGCAGGGCCTCATTGTATGGGGGAATTCGGTCAGGTCCTCAAGGGTGTGTCTGAACTTCCAGTGACTAACTGACCTCACTGTGGTGGTCCCGGCTCAGAGGCAAGGCCCCAGTGGCTTGGACTGGACTGGGAGCTTGCAGAGTCATAGTAGTAGGAAGTGCGTGCACTTCGCAGGGGGAGCAGCTCTGGCCCATCTGTGAGCCTGGAAGGTGAGCAGGGAGAGGGCTGGTGGGAGAGTGGGGGAGTCAGGGAGGGAAGCCAGGGAGTACTCTGTAAGGACGGCCAAGTCCTCCATCACTGCGCTCTGGGTTAGTGCGGGGGTTCAGAAGCAGGGGAAGTGGGGACCTGTCCTGAATCTACATTCCAGAAGCATAAAACCTATCTTCCCCCTTTTTCCACGAAGATCTCCTTTGGCACCCCAAGCAGCTGCGTCCAGGCCTTTGACAGGGGGCTCTGGCATTAGACAGGCCTGGGTTTGGATCCCAGCTGTGCCACTGGCCAGCAGCATGATCCTGGGCACGTCATACTCTCCCTGTGCTTCAGTCTCTTCTGTAGACCCGGGACACTATCTATCTCTGAAACACCAGGGGGACAAAAGGACCCAAGCTTGGCACCAAGGTGACACCATGAAGTATCTGTTCCCTTCCCTTCTTGGGAATGTGGGTTCTCTCTCTTGGCTCCGGCAGCCAGTGGCCGGCACGGCCTCCTGCCCAGCATGCTTACTGCAGCTCCCTCATCTCTGTCCACGCATACACACTTGTGTTTGTCCTCATGTGGACTTCTGTTCTCTGACCTCATCACAAGCACCAACAAGGTAAAACCTTATGTGACACACTCATACACACTCAACGCCCGGCAAATGCTCACGAGAGCCAACTGTGTGTATGAATATGCCCTTTGAAGCCCCTTCTTCACTGCCACTGAGCAGCCGAGCAGCCCCCAGCCTTGAACCTAGCTTCCCTTAGCATTGTCTCCAAACACTCACTGGTGTATGTGCGGGCACGTGGCCCCCAGCAGACCCGGAGCTGTGCCCCTCACCAGCACCACCCCTGGGATCCTAGGCCTTCCCCAGCCCCTCTCTCTTCCTCTGGACAAGTGGCCTGGAGTTTCTTCTCCAAGATTCACTTCGGAAAGTAGAAATCTGACCTCTCTGAGTCCAAAGGCTCTAAGAAGCTATAGAAATGGGGTAAGGGGGGGGTGCCTGGGTGGCTCAGTTGGTTAAGCGACTGCCTTCGGCTCAGGTCATGATCCCGGAGAGCCGGGATCGAGTCCCACATCGGGCTCTCGGTCCCACGGGAAGTCTGCTTCTCCCTCTCTCACTCCCCCTGCTTGTGTTCCCTCTCTTGCTATGTTTCTCTCTGTCAAATAAATAAAGAAAAAAAAAAGAAAAAAAAAGAAAGAAAGAAAGAAATGGGGTAAGGGGGTGAGGGTAGGAAGGGAGGTGGGTACCCGGTCATCAGGAAGGAGCCTCAGCCTCTAGGTGCCTGAGTGATCCCCTCCGGTCTAATGAGTCAGACACCTGCTCTCTGTCCTTCAAAGGTAGAGGTGGGGTACAGAGGCAGGGGGTCAGAGGTTGGGGGCAAGCTGGGGGAAGAGAAAGCCTTGGAGAAGTTGGCCAGCCCAGGTGACCCCGAGGGGAAACTGGGGAGGGGTTTCCAGGGGAAATTGGGGGGAAGGGCCCAGGAGGCTGGATTCACTCCCCTTACTTTGTGGTCCCCTGGAGCACGAAATTACAAGATTTACAGGGAAAAAAATGACAGGTGTTATAGTCTTCATCTGTGATAGACTCACCCTCCTGCCCTCCTCCCACTCTGGGCCTTTCCTCCTCTGCAGGCCAAGTGATAGGGAGCCCAGCCAAGGCTGGATCCTCGTGGGACTGCCTCCATTCACGTCTTCCTTCACATTACTGAGTGCCTGCTGAATGCCAGGGGCTATGCTGGGTGCTGAGACACACAGACACACAGAACCTGGCCTGCCCCAGGACTCATGGCTGCAGAGTTGTGAAGACAGCCACCCATCAGAGCCAGGGTGGAGGTGAGCACTGGGCCCCAGATCCCAGAGAAGGTGGTGGCACTCACTGCCCCTGATGGGAGTTCTAAGGGGCGAGGTCCTCAGCTGGACCAGGCAGCTGAAGTGTGTCCACAGAGGAGTGAAATGGCCTAGCAAGTCCAGGGACCTTGAAACCATTCCTGGGCTGGCAGCAGGAGAGGCTGGCAGCAGGAAAGGCTGGAGGAGGCCCCAGAGCTCTGCGGACACTTCATTCATTCATTCACTTACCCACCATGCACAGGCCCTGCGCTTTAGAGGCAATGGGGAGGTGATGGTGGACGACCCAAGGTCATTTTGTGTCATATGCTTAGCACTCAGCCCTGACCCAATTTAGAGTAGTTTGAGTACCACTGAAAAATCAGGCAGTGGGTGCCCAGGAGTAAGGGTGATGGGCAGGCCCTGGACCTGGGGTCCAAGCTCCCTTCCCCGGATAGCCTGGACATGACCCTGTCCGCTCAGCAAACTTCGGTACTGCTCCACTCCCCACCCTACACCACCGTCCACAATGGGGGATAGTACTCTGGGAGCGGGGTGGGGGGGTCCCTCTGGCCCAGGATGCCCTCCTCCATGGTGGTCACCCAAGGGATCAGGTAGGCTGGAGAGTCCCACCTGAAGTCCCACCCAGCACTCCCACCGGCCAGGCCTCCTCTACAGCCACGCTGGCCCTGGGGCCAGATTACATCGCCAGGCTGCCTGCCGCTGAGAGGCGTGGGTGACAGCGGCCCCCACCTCAACAGAGCCGGCCCCACTTTCTCTGATGATGCCAACTGGGTCACAGCCCCCTTGAAAACACACATGTTGTCAAATGCATCTGTGAGCCCCATCCCCAGCCAGCAGTGGACACTACACACATTTGTGCAATTCACTTTGGTCTAGGCTGACCGGGGAGGCAGGCAAGGACAGAGTTCGAGAGCTGGCATTCGTAGAGGGCTACACCTTGCTGAAGCCTCACTACCTTGCATGAGGCAGGGCCCGTGTCATAGTCTCCATCTTCCAGACAAGGGAAGTGAGACCCAAGGAACCATGAGCAGGAAATAGAGTCTGGACACCTCTGACTGCCCAGTGTCCCTGACCCCTTGCGGGAGCCTTCGGGCCTTATGCATGGTTCCTCAAAGCCCATGAGTCTGGGTGCTTCCAGCTGTCTACGGGTGAAGGAGAGGTAAGGGGGGCAGACAAGAACACCACAGGAATCTTCAGAAAGCTGGGCCCAATATCCCTTCTCTGAGGGCCAGAGGTACCCCAATACAGCCTGGGGTGGGAAAAGGCATTTAGAATCCCACACTAAAGAGAAGCCATCATGGAAACCCTAGGAGGAGGGAGTGGGGGCAGGGGAGCTCAGGACAGAATGGAAAACTGGGAGTCATCAGGCCACTTAAATCCCCTCTCTCCACCCCTTGGACTCAAAACCTCATCTCTATCTCTGTGGTGTAGGGGATAAGGTCCAGTTTTCCTTCAAAGGAAGCAGTATTAGGCCACTCAGTTCATGGACCCCGGTCAGAGATCCGGATCCAAATCCTGGCTCCACCACATACTGTGTGACCTAGGGTAAGTCACTACCTCTCTGAGCCTCAGTTTATTCCTCTGTAAAACAGGCATAACCCGGCCCTTAGTTCCCAGGGCTGTTGTGAAGAGTACCCGAGGCATGCGGAGTACTTAGCACAGTACCCTGCACCCAGTGGGGCCGGAATGGACACCAGCTTTCATCTTTACTATTCATGTGCCACCTTCCCCGGAAGCGCCTGCTCATTTGTCCGGTGGCACCTGGCAGGACCCACTCACCAAACCCTCCCCTAGCCTAGTCCCCTCCTCTCCCCCTCCAGCCCCAGAACTGTCTTGCTAATGAAGGCAAACCCTCCCACCACCCATTCAGAAGTCATTAGCAGGATCTCCACAATTAGGAACAAATGGCTTATAAGGGATGCCATCAGGGGAGGGTGGCTGGGATGGAGGGGGACGAAGCCAGAGGTTGGAGGGCAACAGGGGTGGCTCTGAGAAACAAAACAGAACAAGTCTTGGAGCAGGAGGGTCTCTTGTCCGCAGGGTGAGACCACACCCTCATTTCTGTCTCTGAGAATTCAAGGGGGGAGAGACGGGCATGCTCTTTGGAGGCCAGGTGCAAGGCTGCTTCCTGGTCCTTTCTGCGGGCTCAGGATTGGGAAGATGGGGACTTGGTGCTCAGAGGCCAGCTTGAAAGGGCTGAATTTGGGAGAACGGAGAGGCAGAATCCCATAGACCTAGTGAGCTCGAACTGTTGGAGGGCATCTACTCTCATGTTGCTGGTCATGATCTAATGGTGGGTCACAATAGCAATTTAGTGAGTCAAAAAAATAGGAAAACTCACGCTCACATATAAGAAAGCATCAGACTTATCAGGTAAGCAGAAGCATTGTTTCTAGAACCTGTGTGCTAGGCCTCCAGGTAAAATGCATCTCTTAGGATGGCTCTCAAGCTAAATGGTTTGTGCAGTGGAGCTGTAGTTCACTTCACAGATGTGGAAACGATACAGAGAGGGACAGTGACGTGCCCACAGTGACACAAAAACAGAGGCAGAATCTGAATCCCCTGGGCCTGACATAGGTTCTGTGCAGGAAGTGGAGCCACGAGTGGCTGGGCAAGATGGAGGACCTTCTGGCAAATTCTGCTTTGATTTGGATTGTGGGGAGGGGCAGCCAAAATCAAATCCAGACTTCTTTTGCCTGCACCTAGCTAATTTTGGCAAAACTGAGATAGAAGTTGTCTTGATAATTAATTTCAACTGAGGCTGGCTAGATTTAGAGGGAGGAGCACAGGAGGGCATAGGGGAGGTGGTGGTTAGCCTATCCCAAACCCAAAAAGAGCCCCAGGAAAGCCCATGACCTGTCCCCACCCTCCCTTACCCACAGCCATAGCATGACTCTACTCATTTGTCAATAATTCAGTGAAGATTTGTGAAGCACCACAGGGCGCTCACACCATCCCGGCCTCTAGGGACACCAGGTATTTGCTTTAACAGGGATCACGTTCTAATGGGATGGACCAGACACAAAACCAAAGAGAAGCAAGGCTAAGAAGCGATGGTGGTAAGTGTTGCATGGAGCGTTCCATGGAAGTCGGCGGGCTGCCTACTTAAGTTGTGCGGCCAGGGACGGCCTCTCAAGGAAACATTTAGGATGAGGAGAGAACTCGTTCAAGGGCAATATTCCGGGGAGACGAAAGAACTGGTGCAAGAGCCCTTAGGCGGGACTAAGCTGGGAGGATCATGAACTACCAAAGCCAGAGTAGTCCAAGCCCAGGAGCCCGGGGGGGGGGGGGGGGGGGGGGGGGGGGGGGGGAATCCCAGAGGTGAGCAGTAGCCAGATCACACAGGGACAGGGGTTTTTGATTTCATTCTATGCTTGAGGAAGAGTAGCTGGAGGATTTTAAGCAGGCAGTGATATTATCTGAGGGTAGATACCTAACCCACTGCTAGTAAACAGTAGGTGCCTAATAAGTGCTAAACAGGAAACACTTCTCTGTCCACTGCTTGAAATGCAACTCCTCTGAGGCCAGAGAGCGAAGATAAGAGCGAAGATAAGGGGCCCAGGAAGAAGGGTCAGAAGTCAGGACCCAACCACTAAAGGTACTGACCTGGGGAGATCCAGGTTCTTGACTAGCTAGGCTTTGTCCTCGGGCAGAGGGAGAAAAAATGAAATGACACAGAAAAGGAGGAGCAGGGAGGATGGGGGAGAGGAGACCATAAAACTCCCGAAGTGATTCTACACCTTTTTCCCTTGCAGGGGAAAAAAAAAAAAAGCTTTTTGGAAAGGCTGTAAATTTTTTTTACACCAACCTCGTAAAAATGACATCGGCGCATTCTCAAATTAGAACCATTAAAATGAAAACCAGCAACGCGCTGATACAGGCAGGCCCACGTGGGTGGGAGACTCAGAGCCCCGCTGCACCGCTGGGATTCAGGCCCCCTTCCCCAGCAAGGCCAGGAAGGGCCTCCCGCCTCCAGGAGATGAGAACCAACAAGTGACCATAGCTGTTCCAAAGCAGGAGGGGGAAAGTGCTCCTCTCTGGCTCCCTGGTTGCCTCACTGCCCCGTAGGGGTGCATAGGAGGCAGGGGCCAGGGTGCTGGCAGCTCGGCCATCCCCTCCCTGCTCCTCGCCCCCTGCTGGCTCAGGCAACTCCGAGACCTGCCACCTCTGTGGGCTGATTTCATTCTATGCTTGAGGAAGAGTAGCTGGAGGATTTTAAGCAGGCAGTGATATTATCTGAGGGTAGATACCTAACCCACTGCTAGTAAACAGTAGGTGCCTAATAAGTGCTAAACAGGAAACACTTCTCTGTCCACTGCTTGAAATGCAACTCCTCTGAGGCCAGAGAGCGAAGATAAGAGCGAAGAAAAGGGGCCCAGGAAGAAGGGTCAGAAGTCAGGACCCAACCACTAAAGGTACTGACCTGGGGAGATCCAGGTTCTTGACTAGCTAGGCTTTGTCCTCGGGCAGAGGGAGAAAAAATGAAATGACACAGAAAAGGAGGAGCAGGGAGGATGGGGGAGGTGTGGGCTCTCCGGAAGCACGTCTCTTTCCAGGTCCAGAGCCACCATGAGCCCAGCCATGACCCTCAGACTAGCACTTCCGCAGGAGGCTCAACTGTGGAACAAAAAGCAGGGCATGTGGGGGCATGCAAGTCCCTTCCCACAGACTCCCCCTCAGGCTGCTCAGAATCAGGGCACTCCACTGCTGGAAAATTAGCTGACTCGCCGAGGGGTGGCCTTCCCCGCTTTAGTCTTTCACACTCATAGGAGGAAACATTCAGCCACCCCTGACCCAAATTCTCCCCTCTGTCCCCAAGCTCCCAATCAGCACCAATAAGAACCCTGGCTGTAGAAAAGGGGTGGGAGAGGGACAGAGGAGTCATAATTCCATACCAGAAGGGAAGGAATGGGGGGCGGGGGAGGTGGGCTGGCTCCCTCTTAGTCTCCTAGCAAAGCAAGGTCCTGGGGGATCCTTTTGCTGGGCCCCAGGGCCTTTCCTCTGCCTTTCCCAACCACCTTGCCCTAGTGCCCTCCTGGGGAAACTTTTTTTTTATTGGACTGGGAGGCAGACACATAAAACAGGGTAGCCTTTGGCTTAGTAACCCAGGATGGGAACAAGAAGGATTAAGGCCCTCTCTCCCCACAACCCCCACAACCCCCACAACCCCTGTGGCTGCCCCTTCTACCCCCACCCTCTATGCCCTGGTGATGGCAAGTCGTTTCTATGGCTATGCTGCAGCTGGTGCGTCAAGAGCTTCGCAGACAGGTTCCTAAATCTCCTTTAGGGAGCTGGGGCCCCAACTCTCCCTCCAGGTCCCCAGCACCTCCTGGGGAGAGCCTAATTCTACTGAAAGAAAAGGGCAGAGTCCAGAAGGTGTGAGACTGGAGAGGAAGACTAGAGTCTAGGGGCATGAGTCCCATGGAGAAATGGGTCCCTGACCTGAAGACTAAAGACCACTGTGGACAGAGTGTGTGTGTGTGTGTGGGTGCTAATTCACCCCAGAAGCCTCCCCTTTCCACCCTGTCCCCCTAAGTAGCCCAGGCTGAGGAGGGCCAGACGCAGGAGGAAAACAAAAATGTCTTCCATTCTTTTCCTCCATGCCCTGACACTCCCCCCCATCTCTTAGGAGGGGGTGAGTTAAAAGCCCATTAATGTGCAGAGCTCCCCAACCTCTTTGAATGTCCTCACAGGATGTGAACAGGGTGGGATTTGGCCCCGGTTGTCACAGCAACTGCGGTGGGAGTTCCCAGACGCTAGGCAACCCTCCTGTGACCTTCACTGACCTGTTACCCCCGAAACCTGAGGACAATGGAAGTGCAGGCTCTGGAGGCCCAGGACGCCTTTCAGCGTGGCCGCCAGCAGCTCTGCCAGCCCCCACCCCGCCTGGTCCAGGCCTCCTGGCCCCAAGACTGGCTCTCCCGGGCCAGAGTGGCCCAGCCCTGTCTCCAAGGGCCTCTTTAGGTCCACCACCTCCCACACTTGTCCCGGCCCTCACTCCTCCCCATTAGAGCCAAAAAGGTTTCTGAGCCATCCCTAGCAAACCCCCCATCCCCACCCCGGGGACAATTCATTCAGGTGAAATCAGCTTAGGATAAAATGCAAGAACAACCTTCAAAGAAAAAAAACATCAGAGGAAAAACTGGAAGAAGGAGCAATGAGGAAGGAGACTTTGCTTGGTGAAGGAAGGGGATGGGTGGGCAGCTGGCATGTCTGCTGGGTCCAGGCTATTCTTTAATAGCAGCTGGGGATCCTCACCTGCAGCTGGCCAGCAGGGAGCCTGGTGTAAATAAGGCCCCCCCTCCAGCATGTTTGCTGAATGAATGTGCGCTCCCAGGCCTACTGCACGGGCAGCCTTCTTCTCACAGTGGGTTCCCCCTAAGGGGGTGAGACTGGAGACCTGGGGAAAGCCCTAAGGACAGTGTAAAGGCAGTGGGGCTCTGCCTCTCAGCAATCAGCGGCTTGAGAGGAGGGAGCCAGAGGTGGGGGCCTTGGCTGCTGGGAGAGGGGGCAGCTAGCTGGGGACCCTCTCTCTAGTCAGACGGGCCTGGCAACCCAGCCATGTCACCCCCCCCACCCCCAGCATCTGTTTGAACAAGCTCCCGGCCTGCTGTTGCATGGAAACAGGTGCCTGCTCTTGTTCTGAAGTGATGCGGCCGCCCTCTTTCAGGACTGCCTCAGCCTCCAGTCCTGTCAAGGGCCTGACTTCTGACTCGCCCTGTTTATCCCCCTCCCCTCTGTCAACTCATTACTCCCAAAGGCCAAGCCTGCATTTCCAGGGCTTGTTTACCCAGAGTGGAGGGACAGAGACCAGCAGACAAAAAGAAGGGCTTGGAGGCCCATGGAGGCCTGAGGAACAGGAGGAATGGGAGCAGTGCCCAGCCTGCAGAGGCGCCCCGTCGCCACTTAGGGTCTGCAGGCAGTGTTGCTTTCCTCTAAGAATTTCCAGGGCTGGGGATGGAATGCGCTCACGTGCTCAGCAGTGGCTGTTTATTTAGCACCTACTACGTTCCACACCTCACTGCCTCCATATCCCACATGGGACTGTGCGACAGGAGCTTCTGGCTGTGCTCAGCTCCAGTGCAGGAACCGGGAGATCTGAGATCTAGTTGTGGCTGTCCCCGTGTCACCAAGCCCAGTCAGTGTCCCCCTCATTTGCAGAATGGGAATAATTCCCACCCACTAGCGCTGGCGCAGCAATTAAATGGCCCATGTATGAGCAAGACCCCAAGCACTAGAGGCGAGGTTATTTGTTTGTCCTCGAAAGACTTCCTGATTGAGGCTGAGGCGAGGAAGGAAGGGGGAACCCAGAGGGCCAGCCTTTCTTTTCTACAGTTAATCTACCCCACAAATAGTTAGGAACATTTGTTGTTGAGGGTTTACCAGAAAGTGCTACCCCTAAAACTTCCCCTCAAAGCCTGGCTCATAAACTGGGGCTAGAAGGACGGGCCACAGACTTTCCTGTGAATTGAAAAAACTTATCATTTTAGTTTCATGGGGTTCTTTCAGAGTCTGGAGCCAACAGAACCTTTTTTAAGGCTCAAATATTTTCTTTGGCCCCAGGCCCCAGGCCCCAGGCCCGTAGTGAGCCCAAATGGATAAAACAGCCCTCGATCTGCCTCCACAGCTCCACCCGTTTATTTGTGAAACAGATATAGGATTTTCCAGGACTTTGGGATATTCCCCAAAACAAACAGGAATAACCAGAACGTGGAATATAGATGGCAAAACATGGCTTGTGTGCAGTACAGAGCGAAGAAACCTGATCAGCACAGAAAGTTCTGTCTCTCCCCACCCCACTCATCTCCCCAGTTTACAGATATGTATTCACTCTGCAGTTGGAAGTAATGGTTTAATAGACACTTTCCAGTGTCAGTAGCTCCCCCCAGCCCATCCCGTCCCCCAATTCGACACCTTTCCTAGCCCTGTCTGCACAGAGGGGGAAGGGAAGAGGTGGTTATAAAAACTGGGTGGCCTTGGAGACTTCTGGTGGAGTGTGCATGGTTATTATTTTCATAAAGGGGAGGATTTGGCACTTTGACCTTCTGTCCTCAGTAGATGTCACAAACTCCCCAGAGATTCTGCTTGTTAGGAAGCCTTGGGAGACGCCAGTGAACTCCCAAGGGCTACCTCCCCAGGGAAAGGTGACAGGTCTCCACAGTCCGTAAGAGGAAGTGATTTCTAAAGTCCTCAATTCTGTCAGCTTCCACATCGGCCACTTGGTGTGTGCAGCGACTTCAGGCTCCAAACTGCACCTGATCCTAATGGGCGCCTGGGTAGCTCAGTGGGTTAAAGCCTCTGCCTTGGCTCAGGTCATGATCTCAGGGTCCTGGGATCGAGGCACATGTCAGGCTCTCTACTCAGCAGGGAGCCTGCTTCCTCCTCTCTCTGCCTGCCTCTGCCTACTTGTGATCTCTCTCTCTCTGTCAAATAAATAAATAAATAATAATAATAATAAAAAAAAAAAACAAAAAACTGCGCCTGATCCTAAAAACCCTATACTTTAGGCATCCAGGAGGCCAAGGCTGGGGGGTGGGCCAGGACTTGGCCAAGGTTGCACTGCTGGTTAAGGGACCAGCTGGGACTTAACCGGGGTTGGTTAGGTTTCTGTGTTAGTGGTGGCTGACCAACCCCGACAGGGCCAGGGCAGGGACTTCAGATGGTGCTGCACCCAGGCTGACCTCCCCCTCCACAGAGTGCAGTGGGAAAGGGCCCCCAGGGGCTATGGAGTTGGGGGAGGAGCCCAAGGGTGAGCCTGCTGGCAAGGTGGGAATACACAGCGCCCTTGAGGCAGGGGTGGGACATGCATGGGTGGGGACTCATGATTATTCCACATTCCCAGCAGAGCCCCCAAGGGGCAGTGCCACCATTGAGATGGAGCTAGGAGGAGCAGTCAAACAGGAGGAGAATCCCAAGGCCAGGGCTGGCTGGGCCGGTTCTCCTTGAACTTGTCAAGCATGATTCTCCCTTTTTCCAGGGGTGGGGCTGTGGGGCCAGGACCTGGGGCCCCTGCTCTGTCATCCCTCAGCCAGGTTCCCCATCCCAGGGCCTCTCAAACTTCAGCAGCTGGTCTTGAACTCCTGAACTCTGCAGTTTAGGGTGGAATGATGAAGGGGAGAGAGAGGGAAGGGGCAGGCAGAGAGGGAGTCCCAGTCTGACCCCTAAAAATGGAGGCCTGCCCTCGCTTCCTGCTCTTGGCCTTCTCCTAGCTGCTTTGGACTCTGGTGCCTGGAAGTTTAATTTCTTCACAGGTTGGATTAGGATCCCAGGCAAAGAAAGTGAAGATAGCCCTGTTACACAGCTCCTTCCCTCAAGGAACATGTATCCTAGAGAGGGGTCTCCCTCGGGCAACCCTGTTAACTTAGCCAGTGTACAGGAGGAGAGCCTAGGCGACCACCCACCCCAGACGCACATTCTCAAGCCTTCTTCTCTCTTTGTGGGCATTTCTGAGATCCTTCCGAGCTCCCTGATCTCGGGGGACCTCCTGGGTCCCCCTTCTCACTCCTGGGATCTCAGTTCTCCCTCTGCCTTTAAGTGGTCACTGGAATGGGAGGGCACAGAGGGAGTCCCTGGAGGCTGGACCTTTTCAAGAGGTTTACAAGTGAGGCGGCTCGGTAGGAAGAGGGCCGTAAGGGGTGCGGCTGGGCCCCTCTCCTCCTCAGGCCGCCGGGAGGGGCGCCTGCTCCTACCTGTTGCTGCTGGAAGTGCAGCAGCTCCGCGGGGCTCATCTCGCCGTTGCTGTCCGCGCCCGCCGCTGAGTCCCTGCCCGTGGTGCCTCCGCCAGCGCCCACCGCCCCGGCCCCACCGCCGCCATCGGCCTGCCCGGAGATGCTGCCCACGCCGTTCTGACCAGAGGGAGCCGACCTGATTGTCTCCGAGGCGGATTCCACCATCATGTCGCTCTAGCGGGACCTGGAGGGGGAAGGGAGACAAGAGGGAGGGGCTGAGGCTCAAGGCTGGAGCCTGCTACGGGGGCAGCAACCAAAGTCCCCCTCCCCAAAGCCCCTCGACCCCCAAACGACAAGTCATCACCACTTAACACCCCTATGCCCCCCAAGCCCCAGTCCTAGCGCATCTCTTCCTCCTTAATTCCTGGAAGCTGCTTGCTCCTAGGACCCCTCCTGGGGTGCAGCCCCCTCCCTAGGCTGGGGGTAGGGGCAGCTTTAGACCCAAGCTGAGGCTGCCCCATTGCCTTCCTCCTCCACATTTCCTGGACTTCCAGGACACTTTGGCAGGGAAGGGGAGGAGGTGATGTCTTGTCCCTGCTCCTGGGGGAGGGGGTTGTGGGAAACCCTGTGCTGGCCTCTCCCTCCAGGCTAGGGCATTGGGGAAGCTAGGGGGCCGCTAGGGTTAGGATATCCAAGCCCGGTGGAGGAGCTGTTCACTGGGACCAACCAAATTGTGGAGCCCCACCCCCACCAGTAACGACTTTCTGTGTGTTCTCCATAGATTTCCCCCCAGGGCTGGGCCTCCTTATAGGGTCTCCTTCCCTAGGACCCAGAAAGGCTCTAATCTACATTTGTCCCACAAATGTGACTGCTCTTTGCCCGGCACCTACTGGGAGCCACTCAGCAGAGCCTGGAGCTGGGTGGTGAAGGCAGCCAGTGGCCGCACTTCTCTGACCTGTCATTCCAAAGCCCTCAGTCCAGCACCTGGCCAAAAGTAGACACTCCAAACAAAACAAAACAAAACAAAACAAAACACAAAAGTAGCACTCCGTAATATTTATGATTTCTATTAGCACCATGATTCCTTCTCACAAGGATGGTGAGAGATCGTTATTATCATCCTGATTTTACAGATGGAAACACCGAGGGTCTGGAGAGTTAGGGCAAAAAGAGTCAAGGCCTGAATCATGTGTCCTCCCTCTCCTGCCCCCGCCCCACCCCAGCTGCTTCTCCAGT
>PITA01021387.1:21198-32893 GCA_004023965.1 Spilogale gracilis
AGATATCATGGGTAGGCAGAGAGGAGGAAGGAGGCTCCCTGCTGAGCAGAGAGCCCAATGTGGGGCTTGATCCCAGGACCCTGAGATCATGACCTGAGACGAAGGCAGAGGCTTAACCCACTAAGCCACCCAGGCGCCCCCACCATTGATCTTTGACACACATCTTAAACTCCCTAACCCTCAGGGCGCCTGGCTGGCTCAGTCAGAAGAGCATGAGACTCTTGATCTCTGGGTTGTATGAGCTCCATGTTGGGTGCAGATTACTTAAATAAACTTAAAAAAAGAAAAAAAGAAAAAAACCCCACCTCCCTAGACTTTAGTTTCCTTGTCTGTAGAAGCAATTGGAATCCTGTGAGGAGTAACTAAAACAGCACATGTAAAGCCAACTTGCAGCCTGTAAGCTCCAATCCACCCCTTCTCTACCTGCCCTATATGTAAGGGTGAAGACTCTGAGGCTTCAAGAGGCCCAGATCACACAGAGACTGAGGGACCTATGGAAGCCAGCCAGTGTTCTTTCTTCCCTTGTGGCCTAGGCAGATCACAGGGTCCCCCAATAGGCAGTAGATAAGCAGACCAGAGAGGCTGCTGGATTATTCCCCTAGTTCCTTCCCCAAGGTGGCTGGTCCCAAGAGCATCTCCCTCCTGCTGGGAAATTCTCTCTCTTCACTCAGGAAGAACTCTTTTCTTTCCCTTGGCTGGGCCACTTGCTGTTTTGAATCCTACTGGAAGCAGAACTGGGAGGAGTGTGAGGGTCTGGGGGCACGTGAGGGGGGACAGAGAGGTATTATGGGTCCATGGGAGCCCACCAGTCACGTGTGCCACATGGCCACTCCTGTGCCCCCCTCCATCTGTGACTCTAGGTGTCTTTGTCCTAATGGATTGATGTGTATGGCCTCCTGGGTGACGCTCTGCTGCTAGGGTATCCTATGTTTGTGTGTCTGTGTGTTTCCAAGGGCTTGTCCCCCCACCACCTACCCCCTAGCTGCCGCTCCCACTCCTGAGTTCTGAGAGGAGGTAGGCCAGGGCGAGGATGAGGTTAGGGGAGATGGTTCAGAAGAGATTGAGCACTTGGGCCCAGGCCTTAATGACCGTGTCAGCCAAATGATGGATGGGGTGGGCGCTATCCTCCACCCGTCAGAGCACAGGGCCCCAGCCCCCTCCTCTGAGCCATCCACCCTGATCCCTGATCCCTGCCAGCAGTCTATGGAGCACCTTCCCCCACTCAGGCCTGGGGCCCAGCTACACATAAGGGGGATGGGGAGATAGCAGGGGCCCACTTTGCTCCCTCTCCCCCAACCCAGCCCGGCTGAGGGTGGAGAGCAGCTGCCTGCCTTGATTCCAAGTCCAGCTTCTCTGAGATCTGAGAACTCCTGGGCCCCAAGGGACAAAGACCAGAGCCTCAGGGGTGTGTGTGCACGAACAGGAGAAAGGAAAGAGAATCCAGCAGTTACTTCCCTGGGGTAAGGGAGAGTGCCCCCCTTCCAACACTCACACACACAACATAAAGTTGTAGCTCAGACAGCAAGTTTGGAAAAAGGGAGAAGAAAGGAATGAGGCTGCAAACAGAGATGTCCCTTTCTTTTCTGTCTTTTTATGGGGGGGGTACAGAGCACACCCAGTGAACAACATAATTGCTGCAATGTGGCATGTAATAATAGCTATTCAAGGGCCGATCATTCATATTAAACAGGGTGAAGCAAGCCTCTCATTTGCATGCTTGAGATTATATGCATTTGAAAAGTCATTTCCGCAGGGTGTATGAATGGCATTAATTCCCCTGTGGCACGCTCTGCCCTCTCCTGGGCTTGTGCCTCCTTCCTTGCTCCCACCGCCCACCAACACGCACCCAAACCTGCACGTGCTCCCAGGCATCTCCACACCCTCACCTTCTCTGCCCTGGGACGTCTGCCCTCTGAGAATGAGCACATCAGCAGCCTCACGCCTCCTGCCCACCTCTCCACTGAGAGTTGTGAAAGCACCAGGGTGTTCTCTGCCCTGTGGGTGTGCAGAGGCTGGGGGCCGGGGCAGGTAGGCCTGGGGAGGGGGGCGGTGCTAGAGGCAGGCCTTCATAGCAGTGCCCTGAGAACCTGGACCCTGGCTAGGAGAAGGCAGGGGCCTGGACTCAGCCACAACCAGCTATGAATCCTCTACCCTTCCCCTCTGGGCCTCAGTTTCCCCCTCTCTACATGGAGGGGTGGTCCTGGAAGTCTTTTTGGACTTGGAAAGCTCCAGAAGTAAAACTCCCTAGTCCAGCATGTGCACATGAAGCCACAGTGTCCTAGTGGTCAGTGGGAGCCACTGAGGGCCCATCTGAGTCACAGCTGTGTGGTTCCTTGCCCAAGAGCTCCACCTAATGTGGACCTTAGTTGCCTCCTCTGGGACCCGGGTGGAGGGGCACCCTCTAAGAGCCTCCTCTGCCCTTCGTTCCTGCCCCTGCCCTCTCTCCACACACTCCTCCCCCAGTCACCCATTTCCCCAGCAAAGGGCAGCTGACACCTGAAGAAGAGGAGAGCTCCAGGAGGGAGACCATCTGGTTTCAATGGCCTGCTATGTGACCTTGGGCAAGTCACTACCCCTTGCCCAAGTCACAGGCTGGACTTTCTTCCTTTATACAGCATGTCAGGAGAGGGGAATTAGGTCTTCCTAGGATTCGCTAAAATTGAGGCCCTTCATGAAGCACCTACCCCAGCTTTCCCTGACCCCTCTTATACCACATCATGGGACAAGGGAAAGTGACTGAGGCCGAACTGTTTTAGGTGGTCTAGGATTTCTTTCCAGGTCTAGTTTAGGCAGGTCCCCCAGTCTTCTGTCTCAGGGAACCCCTCAGGGAGTCAGGGCACCTCAGAGCCTTAGCCCAGGCCCTGAAGCTCCCGCAGACACCTTCAGAAGAAAGGAAGGAAGCTGGGTCAAAGCCGCAGCCTCCTCTTCCGCTCTGGGGAGACTGCTGGCCGCCAGAGGCTCCCACTTCCCCTGAGGCTCCTGGCCCTTTGGAGAACCCTGGTGGGCATGCCACTGGGGATGCCTCCTTGTAACTTTCCTGGTCGTCCTGGTCCCCTCCCAGGCCGGAGTGATGAGTTCTACCCATCTTGAGGCTAAAAGGAGAACCCAAGGACTAGGATGTTTTGGGTGAGAGGAAGAGGGGCGGGGAGCCCCACATGCGGAGAAACCTTTGTGCCTTTTCCGCGGGCACATATGGCGTAGGGACTATTAATTACCGTAGCTTTTTAATTAACAATCGCTTAATCTGAGCCGTAACATTTGCCATGACACCCTGCGCCTCGCCGTGAACCCGCGCCGCCCGCCCTGCCAACTCATCAATTAATTTTTATTGACGTTTTCTTCCCCAAACAGGCACAATACCAGGGTTTTCCAATTAACACCTCCGCGATCTCTAATTAGCGCAATTAACAGACTGATGGATGCCCGGAGTTTACCCGCGAGGGAGGGAGGGGGGAAGGGGCGGGGCAGCCCCCAGCGCACACGTGCAGGCACCACAGCCGGACAGCTGGCGCACCCCCAGTTCTAAGTAGAGCAAGGCCTGTGGGGGCGTGACCACAGGTAACCCGTACCCGCAGCAAGGGTGGTGGTTTGAGTTGAAACAAGTAGTCACAGTTTCCAGCCCTCCCTAAACCCACAATCTCGGCGGGGAGAGAGCGAGAGCCTGAGCCTGGAAGTTGGGAAACATGGCATCTAGTCCCCAGGCTATCACCAACGACGTGCTGGGGGACTTGCCTTGCGCCAAGTTCGTTACCCCTTTTCTGCTCCATATAATGGGGGAAACTAGATGATCTATTTACAATGTATACCCCCGACGACTTCCAAGAAGGATCAGGAAGCTAACTGCAATTAAAGACAGAGGAAGCGTCTTAAAATGTATCACGGGGTAGCAGCAAGGGAGAACAAAATGCATCAGAATGCCCTTGGAGGGCTTGTCAGAACATAGACTGCTGGGTCTCAGGCCCAGAGTTTCTGATTCAGTAGGTCTGAGAATCTTCATTTCTAAAAAGTTCCCAAGCAACGTTGGTGCTGCTCATCCAAGACCACAGGTCTCCTCAGTGATGACCACTGACTTCAGTTTATGAGCTGCGGGGTGGCCAAAATGAGATGATCCATCTCCAAGGCCATTTGTTCATTCAACATGGATTTAGTGCCTGATTAAGACAGACACAGACAGGGAGGTGGGGCGGGGGCTGGCTGGCTCAGTTGGTAGAGCATGGAACTCTCGGTATCAGGGTGGTGAGTTCCAGCCCCATGGCAGGCACAGAGCTTACTTTGAAGAACAAAAACAAAAAAGACAAATCCTGGGGATCTATCTTGCAGGACACTGGAGTTTGGTCGCCGCCCTCTGCCGGTTTCCAAATCTTGAACAAAGCAGTGCAGTAGGTGCCCCAGATGCTTGGAGGGTAATTTGTAGTAATGGGGGTCCTGCTCACCGCCAACCCCTTTTTACTGGGTAAACGGGCATTTGTCTTTTTGGAAATTTAAACACTAGTAGAGTTTTGGCCATGAACGGAGTCATTCTTCTCTCTCCTCCAGTGGACAGCCAAGCGCATGCAGCACCAGCGATGACCCTTCATCCATTCACCGCTTCCCCAGATCCTTAAGCATCTACAATGTGCCAGCTCTGTACATGCTGACCTCAGCAGAACAGGGCACGGGCCCTGCTCTGCTGGAGCTCACGGTTCCCACGAGGGGAGGCAGATGATAAATAAGGTCACAGATAAATAGATAAGCCCACATAAAGTAGGCTCCATCAAATGTGAGGACAGGGAATAAACAGGGGCCTCTAACTTAAAGGAGGGTGGGGTGGGAGTGCAGGGAAGTTCTTCTTTTCGAAGAAATGGCATTTATGCTCAGAAATGAAAGATGATTCGATGCTGGCCAGGTAAAATATACACTGAATTCAGGGGGAACAGCGCAAGCAAGGGCCCTTATTTTATGAGAGGTGGCTGCTTTCAGACTTTCCCAGAGCTCAAAGTCTTTCAAATGGACACATTGCTAGATTCCATAAAAAGATGTGGGTACCACATAGAACAGAGCATGAAGACACCTTATTATTTCCTATGCTCTTTCCCTATCTTTCTAGCTGTCCTGCTATCAGATCTTACTTGCTTCAGGGACATAAAGCAGAGGGCTTTTCAGAGCAATAAGCACCGACATTACAAGTAACTGAATAACGCTTCCTAATCTGTCATCCAAAGGAATGGGGATTCCCCTCCCTCATTCAGCTCAAGCCCCAAAGGAACACGGGGCTCAGGTTACTGGAAGAGGTGAGGCTTCCAGCAGCAGCCACTTTTGGCCTTGGCCTTCCTTAGCCAGCCACTTATTTGCTATCCTACCTGCAGACCAATTTCTGGTCTCTTATCTCTATATGGAGAGCACTGAGCAGTGAGATCACCAGTCTGAGCCTCGCTGACCATATGTCACATAGGGCTAATACCAATAAACTTTCCCTCCAGGGCTGCGGTGATGGCAAAGAATACACTGCATGAAGAAGCCATTCAGAGAAGGGTAGTTACTATGATTACAGGGGCCCAGAACATCGTGTTACAACTTAACTCTGAGCGGGCCAGGATTTATGATTCTCTTATCCTCTTATCACAGCCCCTCATTTGGCATTTGAGGAAAGTGAGGCAGGGCCTATGGCTGAGAATGTCTCCATAGCTCCAAAATGGTTCCCCAGACCAGAACAGGTTGATGTGGGTCACCGTCCTACCTGGCTTTCTGATTAGGCCAACTGTGCCTTTTCCCCAGGAAGATGGGGCTCTCCTGAGTTCTAGAAAAAGCTTAATCCCTCTCCAAGCCCACATTGTCCGTGTACTTTGGGACTCTCCTTTGCATGGGTCAGAGGCAGCCACCCTAGGCTTCCCTCTGTACTCCAAGATTTTCTCAAAATGACACACTAGCAGCTACACGCCCCAATGTTAGGGACCATTCAAGACCTCTTTGCACAAAACTTCAGGGCCCGAGAAATTTAGGGCAAATGGCAGGGTGAAGACCTGCCTCTCTAAAAGGTGGCAGCAAGGGCCCCCGGGGGGCTGTCGGTTAAGCGTCTGCCTTCCGCTCAGGTCATGATCACAGGGTCCTGGAATGGGACCTGGAGCCCAGAACCTGGAGCCTGGCATCGGCCTCATCAGGGAGCCTGCTTCTCCCTGTCCCTGCCCCGCGCCTGCTCTCTCAAGTGCACATGCGCCCTTGCTCTCTCTCTCAAATATATGAGTAACATCATTTTAAAATGAATAAATAAATAAATGGCGGCAACAAGCCTCTAACTTGCTGCTTTAGGTTCTTTCCCAACATTTATTAATCTTAAAAGTAACAGACACCTTGAGAAAATTTTGAAGAGGAAAAAAAAAGTATGAAGAAAAAAATAGTAGCCATAGTTGTGCTACCCAGAGAGCTCGCCTTTAGGATCCACCCCTTCCTGTCAGTTCATTTTCACACTCTTTGGCATATAAACATTTAAAAAGTGAAATTGGGGTCAGGATCTGTACATGGTTTGAATTTTCCTATTTTCCACTCACCACTTACTATCATAACCATTTCCACATGACATCGAATATTTTAATTTTAAGCAACGGTTTTTAGTGGGCACATGGTCGCTCGAATGGGCTGTGCGTTCCAGAATTTACCTAGCCAATCCCCTACAGTTGGACATTCAGACCATTACCTATTTTTTTAAAAACTAGGACGCTGCAATAAACACCCTTATGCGAACGCCATACTTGACCTTTCTACTTGCTTAAGATACATGTTTAGGTAGAACTGTGTATTAAGGCCATTAATACATTTATTCCCTAACTGATGTCCATACAATTTGTACCAATTTATCCTCCCTTTGGCAACGCACCCATATCCTGAAGGATTCACAAGCCCCTCACATTTTTAGCATTTTCCCTCCATTCTCCTCAAGTTTGTTTCCAGAAGATTCTCAGATCCCGCATAAGGCATTCAAAAAGCAACACTACAGACCCTGTCAAACCTGAGTGAGTTTACAAGGTACAGAGCAGGCTGGTGGTCCTCTGCCTGCAACTAACATTGACCCCAGTAGGTACTGGGGTCTGGGCATATGGAGGGAACAAAACACAGCCCTTGCTTTGGGGGGGCTTACACATTGGTAGAAGAGAGACACCCAGGCAAACACAGTGTTAAGAAAAATACCCAAGGGGCACCTGGGTGGCTCAATCCTTAAGCGTTGGCCTTCAGCTCAGGTCATGATCCCGGAGTCCCAGGATCGAGCCCCGCATCAGGCTTCCTGCTCCGTGGGAAGCCTGCTTCTCCCTCTCTCACTCCCCCTGCTTGTGTTCCCTCTCTTGCCGTTTCTCTCTGTCAAACCGATAAATAACATCTTTCAAAAAGTACCCAATACCTAGGCTCCCCCCCCCCCGCCCGCATCAAATAAATTGGACTCTGGGGAGTGGGACCCAGGCATGGATAATTTAAAAATCTTGTCCAAGTATTCTAAACTTCAGTTGCAGGAAGCGCCTGGGTGGCTCAGTAGGTTAAGCGTCTGCCTTTGGCTTAGGTCAGGATCCCAGAGTCCTGGGATTGAGCCTCCCCTCCCCCCTCCCCCACATCAGGGCTCAGCAGGGAGTCTGCTTCTCCCTCTGCTTCTGCCCTTCCTCCCACTGGTGCTCACTCTCTCTCTCTCTCTCAAATAAAGAAATAAAATCTTAAATTTCAATTGCAGCCAGGGTTGAGGGTCTCTAGTCTATGGTACACAACTTTACAAATGTTATGTTAAATTGACAGTGGGGTGCTAGCTATGGGTGCCTAGAGGGAATGGGGATACTCTGGGAAGGATTTTCCGGTGGGAGGTGACTTCTGAGTCATGACAAAGTAAAGCCTGGGTACAGTTTGTGACTATATTTTAATAACAAATGACTATATTTTAATAACAACCATCGCACTTACAGAGTCCCTGAAAGCCCCTTCCCATACCCTGTCTCCTCCTCTCTCCTGCACACAACCCGGCGTTCATTTGACAGACGAAGGAACCATACTTTGAAGGAACCATACTTTGAAGATGCTTACTGACTTAACAAGGTCACCTGGCTGCTAGAAGAGACTGAGCCCCATTGAAACCCTGCAGCTCTTCGGACTCCCAAATCAGTGCTCTTCAGAATCCTACCTCAGAGGTGGCAAGGCCTGGAGAGGGTGATCACTCTGGAATCTATCTGGAATCTGAACCTTTCCTCACCACTGCCCTCGCCCCTACCCTGGGAGTGTACTTTCCATCAGCTCTGGCCCTGAAATGCTCCCACCAGGCCCGAGCAAGGTGGCCTTCCTCAGCATTCCTTCCTAGAACACACCAAGAGAAAGAATTAACAATAAAAGAAAGAGAGAGAAAGAAAGAAAAGCAAGCAAGAAAGAGAAAACCAAAGATCCCACTCCATCTCATTAAGAAAGTAAACATAAGAGCCATCTAAGTGTCTAATTAAGCTTCTAATTAGTCCCTGCTTGTTACTAATGCAAATTAGATTACTCCGCTTAACTACAGCATGTCCACAACACCCTTGTTAATTGCGGCCTTTTGAAATTAAATTACTCCCTAATTAGCATATCAAAGCCATTGATTCGGAGCTGGGAAAGATGAGGGCAAAAGAAGCCGAATGCCAAGTTTGGTTAATCAGAGATGGCTAATTAAATAGTGACGTCTTACGTGGGGGGCCCCCCCTCTGGTTAAGGGGTGGGGGCGACTCATCCGGGGCCTGAGTGGCCATCTGGAGCCTGGTTCTGGTAGTACCCTTGGCACCAGGGGGCTCCCGTGAGCAAAGGAGGGGCTCCAGCCAGCCTGGGACAGACCACTGGGTCTGGCCCTTTCTGGGTCCCCTGACTGCTTCCCATCCAACCTGTACCTGACCAGCCCTGGGCCCTCTCTCTGTCCCCTCTGATGACGTTCAGGTATGGCATTTACAGGGATCTCGGGTACCAACTCAAGAAGCATCCAGAACACACCCACATCTGAATATGTAAGATTCAGCATCCTTCCCCCCTTGCCCTGTTCCGGAATGAGTTTCAAAAAGGTGACTTATGCCCAGTTCTTCTCTTGTCACCACCTGAGGTTTCATTCTTGGGAGAGGGTCTTTCCCCTCCCCCACAAAAAGTAAGTCTGGGGGACAGGTAAGAAGGTGATGATGACTTTCACAGAGGGGCTCACCTGGGCAGGGATGGGCTGATTTCAACTTAGAACAACAGGCTCCTGGAGACACAGACCCTATAATCCCCTCTATGGTCAAAAACAGGACAATTATCCCCCACTGCTAGTTTTGAACAGTTGTGTGGGAATTCACCTGGGGTGAGGGTGTCTGGGTAAGGGTCTTGTCTGAGCTCTAGCAAAGGCCTTGCGGAGTCTTTCAGGCCACCCCTCTTCCTCCAGCTCTTCCTTGGAGAATACTGAGGACAGATGAAATCTCCAAGCCAGAATTACTACCCAAAATGCTGTTAGCGGCTAGGCAGGTCACCGAGGAGGCCAGGTGAGAAGTGCAGGGCACTTGATCCCAGTCTGTCCTTAGCACACACAGAAATGCAGGCTGAGTGTTGACGGGGTCTGGGTGTTTCAAAAGAAGCCAAAGTGGGGATATTTGTATGAAATGTACCCTTGTAATAAGCTTTGTGTGGGTCAACAAAACTCCTAAAGGGTGAAGTTGGTCTATTTGTGACCTCAACCCTTATGGCCAGCATTCTAGAGAAGCACGTTCCAGTTACCTGTGTGACCCGGGGCAAGTTACATGACCTCTCCAGGCCTGGGTCCCTCACCCATCAATTGAGAGTAACACAGACTATCCCTTGGACACTCTTCCAGGGCTATCGTGAGGGTCAGGACAAGGGAAGGTATGTGAAATGGCAAGGCACAGCTCCTAAATCAGGGTCTGGTGACCACTTAGTTGTACCCTGTACCTGCGACAACCCTCTCCCAGGTTGGGATGTCTTCTAGAACCTTCCTTCTTCATCTCTCATTTACCTTCTTGTTCCTGCAGACGCCCAACTTTGCTCCTGGGTGGCTTGAAGGTACCAGACATCTGGGTCCGCTGCCCCTTCACTGAACAGATCAGCCCTGGCAGGGGCAACAGCCCCTAATTGCTTCTTGTAAAAAAGATGAAACTTTCACAAGGACAAAATCCTGATGGCTGACAGGGCCCCTGGCCTGGCCCTCCGGTGTCCCCTCCTCTGACTTGGGTGTCTAGTGGGGGAGGCTCCTTGCAGTCTGTCCTCCCTCCCCCAGTTCTCCTCTCCAAGTTTCTCACCAGCAACCCCTGGAGTACACAGGGTCAGGGCCAAATTCCCCAAGGGTGAGGTTCTGTTGATGGAACAGGGCCCAGGGGAGAGGAGCTCCGACCGGCCCCCCCTCCCCAGCTCAGAAAGGGAGAGTCCCAGGTAGTGCCACGTCCATGGTAACCATCCAGGCCAAACCCCGCAAAGGGTTCACAGCGCTGGTTTTATTTTAGAAAATGTAGAATTAAAAGCAGGGCAGAAACAGAGAAATGAGGAGGGGATGAGGCTGTCCTGATGTGAGGGGGAGGGCAGACCGGAGGCACACAGGGCCAATCCGCCGCCGGTCTCGCTGAGCTCTCTCTCCCAACGAGATTCAATTAATTGATAACAAGAGGCATCAAATTAATTTCTGGAGGATGTGAGATTCTGATGAAGGGAAATCTCGTCGATGGAGTCGATGGAGATCGGGTAGGAGGGGGCGGGCAGCACCCCCTTTTAATCAGGTTCCGCCGCCTAATTGGGAAGGAGGAGCCTTGCCAGGGCCGCGGGCCCCCTGCCCCGCACTCCACAGCGCCCCTTTCGGGAAGGAGCGTTGGAGGCAGGGGGCTCCCGCCGCGGGGAACAAAGGGGGCGTGCGCGGAGATCTTCCGGTTCTCTTCTCGCTTGAGACCCAACCCGCAGCTTCGGCCCGGGGAAGCTAGGGAGAAGAGACCGCAGTGTTCCCAACCGTGCAGTTAGGAAAACCGAGGACCAGAGAAAAGTGGGCCATGCCTAAGGTATTAGGATTAGGAAGTTGGTAGCAGCGGGCGTACTGCTGACCCTCGTCAGGGACTCCAGACCTGCTAAGTTATCCCCAAGGAACAGGAGTGCAGCACATGGGGAGCAGGCGGCCTTCCTGCTGGCTAAAAGACCAGCAGCCCCCTCCTCCAATATTCCCTACACCCCCAGGCACTGGGCGGAGTGGGTCGTGAGGCTCCTTCTCCGTGCAGATCCCAGTGCAGCCTCTGGAGCTCAGAGATTAAGGGGCTTTCTGCAATTTGCGCGCTTGCTCGCAGAGGCTGGGGCAATGCTTGGCGAGGTAAGCAACCCAGGGCAAGTGCGCTGAACTGGGAGGGAAGACGAATGGCCCTGGCTCCTCGGGAGAGATCTCGGAGGCTTCCTAAAGGAGGGGTTTTTCCTAAGTGGACCAACTGTGCACCCTTAAAACCAGACCTTCGCAAGCACCTCCAGCTCCCATCCAGCGTTGTGGAAGCCTCCATAGGGAGCTTCTCCATGCTGAGCGCTTTGCTTCCCAAACGCTTACAGAGGCAGCCACTCCCTGGATCTCCAGCAAATCCCGCCATTCAGTCTTTCCCCCAAATTCTCCCCAGCTGCGCACACCCTTCTTCGCAGGGTGCGGATGCACATTTGGCCTGGGAACCCCTGAAGGAAAGGAGGAGCTCATGGGGTTGAGGAACCCAGAACGAAAGCCCACTTGCCC
>PITA01021388.1:0-14262 GCA_004023965.1 Spilogale gracilis
AAAAAAAAAAAAATTTAGTAACAATAACAAAAAAAATAAAATAAAATAAAATAAAATAAAAAGAAAGTAAAGATCTAAAAAAAGGTTTTTGGGTTGCAGGACTTAATATCGTTAAGATAATATTGATAAGAAGGCCTATGGATTCAATAAAATCCTAATCAAAATTAAAAAAAAAAAAAAGAAAACCCAAGATGCATTATAAGTATAATATGCAGACACTGAGAAAACACCAAGACAATAAGAGAGTTAAAACCAAATTGCCCTGGGAGAAAGAGTTGGAGTGGAGGTGTGGTTTGCTTTTCTCATCAAACGTGCAGAATTCAGTGACATGCTGAATTTAGTGACTTATATGCATAACTTTATTTTTTAAACAATACAGTTTTTATGCACTAAAATATATTCTTTATTCCCTCCTCTAATCCAGATACTCTAAATGTTAATCTTAAAATAGACCAGATCATCAGAAAGTTGTGTCTGGGACTGCATTTTAACTATTTGTACAAATACCTTTAGGAAATTATACAAGGTTCTTTCACTATGCAATTACAGCAAGAAACAGCTAAATTAAAGCCTATAAAACACTTACATTTACTGTAGAGAAGTAAAGGATGTTTTATAACTTCATATAGTCTTCTCTATGAAAGCACAGAAGGAATTTCCTGTAGGTCTCAATACTTAAAGAATATTCTTATGTTAAACAAACAGCTTTTCTTTCTTCCTTTTCTCTAAAATATGGATACTGCAATTCATGTATATGGCTCTTTAAGTCCTTATTTCTGATGGCTGCCAAAAAATTGGGGAAAAAATTGATGACCCATCTTTTTAAAAATACTGTGATATCTCCTAGGGACACTAAATTTATTCCTGGTTTAATCTTTTTCTCTATCCTCATTTTCTCTTCCTTCTCTGTTACCTGTATTATATTATCTTGAAAATAACTTCATTATGCTCCTTCAAGTCATTTTCGTAATGAAATGAATATATGGGACTTCCAAGAAATATGGCAGAGTCAGAGGATCCTAAACTCACCATGTCTGATGAATACAACTAGATAAACCCATATCAACATAAATAACCCAGAAAATGACCCAAAGACTGGCAGAACAGACTCTCCACAACTAAACATAGAGAAGAGACCACATCAAAAATGGTAGGAAGGGTGGAGACACAGTCAGAAACCAAGCTAATCCATGACTCTGCCCATGGGAGGGAGGGGCACTACAAGCACAGAAAAGGAACAGGAGCAGACTCCACACCAGGCATCCCAGTCACAAGGACCTGCATTGGGAAGACCAATCCCACACAACAACTAGCTTTAAGAACCAGAGGGGGTTAATATCTGGAGTTCTTACAATCAGTTGGGTTTACCATCTGGAACTTTAAAAATGAGCGACTTGGCTCTGGGAGAGCTGGAGGACAAGAGGAAACTGAGTCCCTGTCAATAAACAGCACAAAAAACAGCCCCAATGAGATACAGCATAAAAGCAGCATTTTGGAAAATGCCTGGGGTAAACAGGAAGGAGATTTATTTATTAATCTCAAAGTGTGTGCTGAACAGTCAGGGATCTTTGGGAGACTTCTCTAAGAACAAAGGAGCTGGCGGGCACCATTTCCCTCCCACCCCTCAGCCTACATATACAAACACCTACAGGAACCAGCACAGCACAAATCCTTTCTACCTGGATTGCTAACAGCATGCTCCACCCCTGGGATCTTCTGTAGACTCACCCCCTCCAAGCTGAGCCTCAGTAGAAGTATAACCAAAGTGGTATCACAGGTGTGGCATTGTGCAAGCAGCCCAACAGGGGCCAGTGCCACTCCAAAGTGACTCCTGTACAAGGGAGGGGGGAGGATAACCGGTCTGACTACAGGCCCCACCCACCAAGGGGATAACATAGGGAGAGCACCCTGCAGTTCAGTGCAACCACAACTCTGGAAAATACCTGGTCTGACCCAACTCAAGCCCTAGGCAGCCCCAGAGCGGCCCATTTACAACACAGGGACCAAACTCTGCCCAAAACATGCACATGACTACACTGAAAGCAAATACAGCTCAACCGCAACAGTTGGGCGCATTCAACAACATGAGACATCCTGGAAGTAAACAAGGGACACTGTACTACAGAGCACCATAGGACCTAGTCTTTATAAGGCTGCTCCTTGCAATAGCTGACTTGATGTTGCTGACTTTCCTAATATAGAGACATGAAATTAAAAATACACTAGAGAGAATAAATAGTAGAATAGAAAAGAGAAGTACAGATCACTGACCTGGAGGACAGAGTATTGGAAAACAATCAACCTGAACTGAAGAAAGAAATAAGATTACTAAAGAATGAGAGTAGATTAAGGGAATTTAGTGACATCTTCAAAAGTAACAACATTTGCATTATACAGATCCCAGAAGAAGAGAGAGTAAAGGTGCAGAAAATTTATTTGAAGAAATAATAGCTGAAAATTTCGCTAATCTGGGGAAAGATACATAAATCTTTATGTGTTAGGGGCAAAGAGAGCCCCTAACAAAATCAAGCCAGGGAAGTCCACACCAAGACACACAGTATTCAAAATGGCAAAAAAGTAATGATAAAGAATTTTAAGAGCAGCAAGAGAAAAGAACACAGTATGTACAAGGGAAAGCCCATAAAGTTATCAGCTGATTTTTCAGCAGAAACTTTGCAGGCCACAAGAGAGTGGTGCGATATATACAAAGGGCTGAAAGAAAAGAAAAGAAAAGAAAAGAAAAAAGAAAAGAAAAGAAAACAAAACAAAACAAAACAAAACAATGCAACCAACACACTCTACCCAGCAAGGCTATCATTCAGAATAGGAAAAGCGATAAAGAGTTTCGTAGACAAACAAAACTTAAAGAAACATATCACCATTAAACCAGCCTTACAAGAAATGTTAAAGGGGATTCTTTAAGTGGAAAGGAAAGACCATAAACAGGAATAAGAAAAGTAGGAGTACAAAAACAATTTAAAAAACAGTCAAGGGGATTCTTTAAGTGGAAAAGAAAGACCATAAACAGGAATAAGAAAAGCAGGAGGAGTACAAAAACAATTTAAAAAAACAGTCAAGGGTTTCACAACATAAACATATGTGAAGTATGATACTATAACTAAAACATGCAGGGGAGAGGAGTAAATTTTGGTACTTTTAGAATGGGTTCCAACTTAAGCAACAATTGGGGTGTCTAGGTAGCTCAATCAGTTAAGGGTTTGTCTTCAGCTCAGGTCATGATCCCAGAGACCTAGGACTGAGCTCCACATGGTGCTCCCTGCTCCACAGGGAGTCTACTTTTCCCTCTCCCTCTGCCTGCTGCTCCCCCTGCTTGTGCTCTCTCTCTGTCAAATAAATAAATAAAATCCTTAAAAAAAAACAAAACAAAACTTAACCAACAACCAACTTAATACAGACTGTTATATGCACAAGATATTATATATAAACCTAATGGTAACCACAAATCAAGAAACTGAGGGGGTTATTAGATATAGGTAATAGATATACAAAAAATAAAGAAAAGGAATCCAAGTATATCATTAAAGAAAGCAAGGAACCCATGAGAGAATAGAGAGCAAGAGACTATAAAACAACTGTAAAACAAGTAATGAAATAGCAATACAGACATACCTATCAATAATTACTTCAAATGTACATGAACTAAACCCTCCAATCAAAAAATAGGGTGACAGAATGGATGAAAAAGCAAGGCCATCTAGATGCTGTCTGCAAGATACTCATTTCAAACCTAAAGACATCTACAGATTGAAAATGAGGGGGATGAAGGGGCGCCTGGGTGGCTCAGTCATTAAGCGTCTGCCTTCGGCTCAGGTCATGATATTGCAGTACTGGGATCGAGCCCTGCATTGGGTTCCCTGCTTGGTGGGAAGCCTGCTTCTCCCTCTCTCACTTCCCCTACTTGTGTTCCCTCTCTAGCTGTGTTTCTCTCTGTTGAAAGAAAGAAAGAAAGAAAGAAAGAAGGAAGGAAGGAAGGAAGGAAGGAAGGAAGGAAGGAAGGAAGGAAGGAAGGAAGAAAATGAGGGGGATGGAGAAACATTTATCATGCAAATGGATTTCGAGAGAAATCCAGGGTAGCAATACTTAACAGTGGCCAAAACAGACTTTAAAATACAGTAATAAAAAACAAAGAACATTACATAATCATAAAGGGAATAATCCAGCAATAGGTAACAATTGTAAGTATTTATGCACTCAACATGGAAGCACCCAAAATAGATAAAGCAGCTCACAACAAACATAAAGCAAGTAACTGACAGTAATACAATAACAGTAGGATACTAATACCCCACTGAAATCAAAGTATAGGTCATCCAAGCAGAAAATCAATAAGGAAGAAGAAAATCCTGGCTTTGAATGACATACTGGGCCAGTTGTATCTAACCGGTATACTCAGAAGGTTCCATCCTAAAACAGTGGAATACACTTTCTTTTCAAGTGAACATGGAACATTCTCCAGGAAGGATCACATGTTAGGCCACAAAACCAGTCTCAACAAATTCAAAATGACAGAAGTCATATCATGCACCTTTTCTGACAATGATATAAAACTAGAAATCAACCTCAAGAAAAAAATCTGGAAAGAAAACAAATACATGGAGATTATATAACATGCTACTAAGGAACTGGCTAACCAAGAAATCAAAGAGGAAATCAAACAATACACAGAGTCAAATGAAAACACAACAATCCAAAATCTTTGGGATGCAGCAAAAGCAGTTCTAAGAGGGAAGTTTATAGCAATACAGGCCTACATCAAGAAGCAAGAAAAATCTCAAATAAACAACCTCACCTTACACTCAAAGGAGCTAGAAAAAGAAGAACAAACAAAACCCAAAACCAGTAGAAGAAGGGAAATAATAAATTAGAACAGAAATAAACAAAATAGAAACTAAAAATACAAAAGGACAGATCGACAAAACAAGGAGCTAGTTCCTGGAAAAGATCAACAAAAATGATAAAATGTAGGCTAGACTCATCAAAAAAGAAAAGAGAGAGAGAGAGAGAGAGAGAGAGAGAGAGAGAGAGAGAACTCAAACAAAATCAGAAATGAGAGAAATAACTGACATCACAGTCTGGTGGTGGGTATTGAGGGCACGTATTACATGGAGCACTGTGTGGGGGGCATAAACAATGAATCTTAGAACACTGGAAAAATAAAATAAATTATTATAAAATTTTTTTAAAAAGTAGTTTTTCATTAAAAATACAAAGATTATAAGAGAATATTATGAAAAATTGTATGCCTCCAAATTGGACAACCTAGAAGAAATGGATAAATTTGTAGAAACATGTAACCTACCAAAACAGCAGCAGGAAGACATAGATAATTTGAACAGACTAATAATCAACAAAGAAACTGAATCAGTAATCAACAAACTCCCAACAAGACGGCTTCACAGGTGAATTCTACCAGACATTTGAAGAAAAGTTAATCCTGTTCATCTCAAACTATTCCAAAAAGCAGAAGTAGAAGGAAAGCTCCAAGATTCATTTTACGAGGTCAGTATTACCCTATTCCAAAATCAGATAAAAACTCTGCTAAAAAAAGAGAACTACAGTCAATAACTCTGCTAAACACAGACGTAAAAGTCCTCAACCAAACTGGCAAACTGAATCCAACAATATTTTTAAAAAATCATTCATAATGATCCAGTAGGACTTACTCTTGGGATACAAGGTGGTTCAATTTTCACAAATGAATCAACATGAATCACCACTTTAAAGAAGAAATGATAAGAACCATATGATCTTTTCGATAAATGAAGAAAGAGTATTTGACAAAGTACAGCATCCATTCATGATAAAGGCCCTCAACAAAGTAGGTTTAGAGGGGATATACTTCAACATAATAAAGACCTTATATGAAAATGTATAGCTAACATCATACTCAGTGGGAAAAACAGAGCTTTTCCGCTGAGGTCAGAACACCACAAGTATTTTCTCTCTCACCACTTTTATTCAACATGGTACTGGAAGTCCTAGCCATAGCATCAGATAAGAAGAAAATGGGGGCGCCTGGGTGGCTCAGTGGATTAAAGCCTCTGCCTTTAGCTCAGGTCATGATCTCAGGGTCCTGGGATCGAGGCCCACATTGCGCTCTCTGCTCAACAGGAAGCCTGCTTCCTCCTCTCTCTCTGTCTGCCTATCTCTGTACTTGTGATCTCTCTGTCAAATAAATAAATAAATAAAATCTTTAAAAAAAGAAGAAGAAGAAGAAGAAAAGGCATCCAAACTGGAAATAAAACTTTCAATGTTTGCAGATGACATGATACTATATAGAAAACCCTAAAGATGCCACCAAAAAACTACTAGAACTGATAAATGAATTCAGTAAGGTCACAGGACACAAAAATCAACGGAGAGAAATCTGTTGCATGTGTATATACTTAATGAACCAAAAGAAAGAGAAATTAATAAAACAATCCCATTTATAACTGCAACCAAAATGATAAAATATCTAAGAATAAAATTAACCAAAGAGGTGAAAGATCTTATAAAACATTGGTGAAATAAATTAAAGATGACACACATGTTCATGGACTTGGAGAGCAAATATTGGTAAAATGTCAATACTACCCAAAGCAATCTATAATCAAATACAATCCCTATCAAAATGCCAACAGCAGGGTGCCTGGGTGGCTCAGTGGGTTAAAGCCTCTGCCTTCAGCTCAGGTAATGATCTCAGGGTCCTGGGATTGAGGCCCGCATCAGGCTTTCTGCTCAGCAGGGAGACTGTTTCCTCCACTCTTTCTGCCTGCTGCCTACTTGTGATCTCTCTCTCTGTCAAATAAATAAATAAAACCTTTAAAAAAAAATACCAACAGCACTTTTCACAAAACTTAGAAAAACAAATCCTAAAATTTGTGTGCAACCACTAAAGACCCCAAACAGTCAAAGCAATCTTGAAAAACAACAAAACTGGAGGTATCACTATCCCAGATTTCAATCTATACTATAAGGCTGTAATAATCAAAACAGTATGGTGCTGACATAAAAACAGACACATAGATCACTGGAACAGAATAGAGAGCCCAGAAATAATCCCACAAGACAACCTACTGAATGTATGACAAATGAGGCAAGAATATGCAATAGGAAAAAGACAGTCTCTTCAAGAAATGGTGAAATGGGAATGAAATGGGAAACTGGACAGCTACATGCAAAAGAATGAAACCGGACCACTCTCTTACACCATACACAAAAATAAATCCTAAATGGATTAAAGACCTAATTGTGAGACCCAAAACCATAAAAATCCTAGAAGATAGCACAGTCAGTAATTTCTTTGACACTGGCCCTGGCAACAATTTTCTAGATATGTCTCTAACTCAAGGGAGACAAAAGCAAAACTAAACCATTGAGATGACATCAGAATAAAAAGCTTCTATACAGCGGGGCGCCTGGGTGGCTCAGTGGGTTAAAGCCTCTGCCTTCGGCTCAGGTCATGATCTCAGGGTCCTGGGATCGAGCCCCGCATCGGGCTCTCTGCTCAGCAGGGAGACTGCTTCCTCCTCTCTCTCTGCCTACTTGTGATCTCTCTCTGTCAACTAAATAAATAAAATTAAAAAAAAAAAAAGCTTCTATACAGCAAAAGAAACAATCAACCAAAAAAGACAACCTACCGAAAGGGAGAAGGTATTTGTAAATGATATAGCCACTAAAGGATTAGTATCTAAAACACATTAAAAAAAAAACAAAAAAACCCTATAGAACTCGGGGTGCTTGGGTGGCTCAGTGGTTAAACGTCTGCCTTCAGCTCAGGTCATGATCCCAGAGTCCCAGGATGGAGCCCCGCATTGGGCTCCCTGCTTGGCAGGAGGCCTGCTTCTCTCTCTCACACTCCCCCTGCTTATGTTTCTTCTCTGGCTGTGTTTCCCTTGGTCAAATAAATAAAAAAATCTTAAAAAAAAACCAAAAACCCAAACATAAAACTCAACACCAAAAAAAAAAAAATCCAATTTAAAAATGGGCAGAAGATATGAACATTTTTCCAAAAAAGACATATAGATGGCCAACAGACACATAAAAAAATACTCAACATCACTAATCATCAGAAAAATGCAAATCAAAACCAAATGAGATAACACCTGTCAGAATGGCTAAAATAAAAAATAAGAGAAACAAGTGTTGACAAAAATATGGAAGAAAAGGAACACATGTGCACTATTGATGAGAATGCAACGAGAGGCAACAGGTATATTCACTGTGGAAAACAGTATGGCGGTTCCTCAAAAAATTAAAAATAGAATTAGCATGTGATCCAGTAATTCTACTATAAGATACTAACCCCCCAAAATACAGAAACACTAATTAGAAAAGATATATGCACTCCTATATTTATAGCAGCATTATTTACAATAGCTAAAAACCACAGAAGCAACCCAACTGTCCATCAACAGATGAATGGATAAAGATGTGATGCATATACACTTAAGGGTATATTGCCCAGCCATAAAACGGAATAAAATCTCACTATTTGCAACAACTTGTATGAGTCTAGGGTGTATGATGCTAAGTGGAATAAGTCAGTCAGAGAAAGACAAACACTATATAATTTTATTCATATGTGGAACTTAAGCAACAAAACAAATGAACAACGAAAAAGAGGCAAAAAAGCAGACTCTTAAATATAGAGAACAAATTGATGGTTCCCAGAAGGGAGGTGGCTGGAGAATGGGTAAAACAGGTGAAGGAGATTAAGACTTATCCTGATGGGCACTGAGTAATGTAGAGAATTGCTGAATCTCTAATATTGTATACCTGAAACTAAGGTCACACTGTACATCAATTATCCTGGAAGTTAAAAACAATTTTTAAAAAAGAACAAAAATGAGTATAAATAAACACATGCAGCTCTTGAAATTTGTTTTCTACCCTTTAGGTAGAAATCGCCTAGGTACCTATTTGAGAATGGGAAAGTCCTAAGGAAGTTCAAACAGGTATAAATACTACAGAATGTTTTCAGTGTTGTTTGTGACACTGTAGTGTCACAGAGCTAATTCTCTGCCAGCAGGACCCTCAGACTTGGAAAATTTCCCCTTGAATAACTAAGTGAAGAAAAGAATCAAAGTAAGCTAAATCCCTTTCAGATCTAAATCATTTCTTGGCTGGTCCTGAGGGAAAGGAAGTATAGTGTATGTGGAACTTAAGGAACTTAAGTATAGTGTGGGCAGAGGTGATAAACTGCTGGCCTAAGCTGAATGTCCACACCGACAGTGGTTAACATAAGACAGCTCCCATATTTACCATGCATGCAGCCAGTGACTGAGAGACTACAGACTTCAATGTCAATGGCACAGACTGAGAACAAGATATTGGAAAACAGCTGATGGCCAGTTAACAATACATTCCAAAAGTATGCAGAAGCGCCTCAGCAGACTGCAGTGGACCTCATATGTAGTATCACCAAGTCAGACTGTCAGGCCTTCATGTGATTTATAACCTTGCCTTGGCTTTCATTTACAGTAGGTATAAAAGCAAATGTTTCCAGAACTCCCCTATATGACAGTTTTACAAAATGTAAAAAAAACAACAGTGTTTTCAGTAACAACCACAAAAACAGAGAATGGCCACCAACTGTTGATTATCTGTCACGTAATTAATTACTCCCATGGTAAAATCATAGGAAATACAAACAAGTATAAGACATGACACTTACACACATAGACATATATATATATATACACATCCAGACAATATGGGATAAATGAAAGTACTAGCAAAGGACAGAAGGTAATAGACAATTAAGTGATCTGGAAATGTAACTAGAAAATTTGACCTCTAGGGTGATATTTAGTAGTGGGAAATATCTGCTCAAAAAGGAAAATCGAGAGGACATTTTGGTTCCGAGGATGGTAATGTGGAAGTACTAGGCAGGATTACTGCGTAAGTAGATCAGTTTGGCTGCAATGAAGAGTATGAGTAGGGGAGAGGTAACAAGGAAGGCTGGGAAGAAGGACCTGGACATATTATAGGGTCTCAAACACCAGACTAAGAGGTCTGAATCCTAAGCCTATCCTAGAGATAATACGACTTTTGAAGGTTTTTGAGCATTACAGTAGTAAGAAAGCAGAGCTTCAGATTTATTCAGCAATGGTATATAAAATATACTGGAACGTGACAAACTGGGAGAAGCAGTATCACAACAGTTAAGTGTACAGTGTTAAGAATGTATCTTAAAATGATGATTATAGAAAGGAAAAGAGATAATGGAGACCCATCACGAATAAAGTGACAGACCTTAATGGTAAATGAAATAAAGCCATAGACGTTTATGAGCCTGAGGAGACAGAGGAACATTACTATGGGTTTAGAAATACAGAAGTAAAAATATGCTGACTTGGCTTATAAATCTCCAGCAGACAAAAATGTGGAATGGGGATGGAGAGATAGAAAGGGTTGAGAGTTAGCATGCATTGAGAGATAGCAAGTTTTGTTCCCAGTGGTGAGAATAGGTAAGAAAAGTAAAGCAATTGACTAAATGAAACCTTGTCCATTCCAAATCTAACCTAATAGCATCCAGGAAAAAGATTTTGACTTTGAAGATAATTGCGTCCTAGATGCTATAAAACACACCTTTGAGATATATATTGTCCTTATGAAAACCTTTTGCATTTGCATTCTGAAAGCAACAAAAAAGGTTTAGTTCCTAGGACAAAATCAGCTGAACTATTTTTAAGATATAAACAAAAACGTATACATTACGTTGCTGTCAAAACCACAGCTGAGAAGAGGGGTTTTGTTCAGATTACAAGTGAAAAAGTTATCTATAAATACTGCATATTAAGTGTAATATGAATGAACACATTGCCTACAAAGAAAAAGAAAAATGAGAACAAGAATTTATAGTTAGGAGGCTGCCTGGGTGGCTCAGTGGGTTAAAGCCTCCGCCTTCGGCTCAGGTCGTGATCTCAGGGTCCTGGGATCAAGGCCCACATTGGGCTCTCTGCTCAGCAGGGAGCCTGCTTCCTCCTCTCTCTCTGCCTGCCTCTCTGCCTACTTGTGATCTCTCTGTCAAATAAATAAATAAAATCTTTTAAGAAAAAGAATTTATAGTTAGGGGCAATGATCTTTTTATTCAGACTAATAAACTAGAATTTTCATTTTCTGGACACGGGTCACTTTTTAATGGAAAATCCAGCCTTTTGAATATCAGTTTATTTCCTATTTGGCCTAAGTACATGGCCTTGAAAGAGTTAAGAACTGTCTTGAAAGTAAAGATAGTAACTTTACAAAGTAGAACCTGACTTGGCTCATGTAGTTCCAGTTTTTGCTTTTGAATCCTGATACCCTGAAAGTTCTTGGAAAAAAGGACCTGAATTAAACTACTGGATCCTTCTAAAAGCAAAATTCTAGCATGAGAGAGCCTCCTTATCCTTCTCTGAGATTGAAAAAAAGTTGGGTATTGAACTTTTTTAAATTAACCCTTTTTACATTTAACTTTTTTGGTGACAAATTAGGGCTGAGTTATACATGAGATAAGCCAAGTCCTCTCTACCTTTAATTCTACCAGATGACCTAAGGCTAAACTATCACTGTCAGGAGGCCCTGAATGACCCCTATGCCTTCATTCAATTAAACTGTGACAAATTCTGGAAATATTTACATGTGTGTACAAAATACATAAAACAAACACCATCTCTTCCTTAGTCCTGTTATATACCAATGGAGAGTTTTGTGCAAAGAAAATCTGCAATTGTTTTTAAATGGTAGTACCAGATTTAAAGTAATTTAAATAATGTTTATGTGTTTCTCTAAGACCAAACAGAACCTGTGAGATGTGTGATACTGTCCCAGAATGCCGAGATAATACGTGTAAGAATATAACCTTTTCTCTAGAAATGAAAAATTTTAAAGAACGCCTCAAAAAGTCTCAAACAAAGATCAGAAAGAGAACCAGACACTCACTAGTCGGTCTCTGTCATTTTGGAGTGATGACATAGCTTTCTTTAAACTCTGGACTTCAGCCGGACTGGTTGATTGCTGGGCTGCAGACCTCTGCTTCCCCTCCTCCAACTTGCGGAATTTCTCCAGTTCATTCAACAGGTGATCTCTCTCATTCTGTAGACTGGCCATAGCCTTGGAAAAGGACTGCACCTGGTTGTAAGAATCTTCTAGCTGGGAGGACAAGTGAAGCAGTTGCTCATCTTTGGACAGAAGCTGTTGGTTAAGCTTCTCAAGGTGAGGCAAGCTGTTATCCTCAGTGGAGTTCAAAGAAAGGGCAACTTTCGAAACAAGAGCATCTCTTCCCTTGCTCAGGAGGCCCTGTTCTTCTCTCAACTCTGCCAGCTCCTTCAGACTGGCATCATATTTCCTTTTCAGTTCATTAAGCTCCTCCTTGGCACAATCTCTGCTATCTTGTAGGGAATTCATAGACCTTCCAAAAGACTGGATTTGTGCTGTGAGATCTTTATTTTCTTTGGTGACTGAGAGTAATTTCTGTTCCATTTCCATCAGGTCTCTCGCCAGCTCTGCCACTCTCTCTTCTGCGGTTTCTGTTTCATTTCGCATTATCCCTGCATCATGATGAAGATGTTTCAATTCTTTCTTCAGTTTATCTTCAATTTCATCCACCTTTTTGGCAGCTTCCTTCTGAACATGAACCAATTCCTCTTCCAGTTCTGTAATTCTCTTCTGAGAGGAGGAAAGGATAGTACTTAACTTCTGTACTTCTTCTTCTTTTACTTTTAGTTGGGCTTGAAATATTCCTAAAGTTCCTTCTTCTTGCAAGGTTGTCACTTGTCTCTTTAGCTGGGACATAGACACCTTTAAGCTCTCAATCTCTTTAGCCAAACCTTCTTTCTCCTCCTCTAGAGCAAGAGAGGACTTCCGCAGATCCTCTTTTGCTTCCTCAGACTCCTTCAGCTTTTCTTCCAATTTGACACATTCACTTTTCAGCTCCTTATTCTGCTGAAGTTGAGCATCAAGAAGCTGCTTTTGCTGGCAGTCCTTTCTTGATATGACTTGGTTCAGGTCTTCTCTATATTGGATTAGTTCTGCATCTAGTTTGGCATTCTCAGAATTGAGATCATCCATATGACTTCGCAAGCATCGAATTTCTTCTTTAAGCTTGTTATTCTCAGTGGCAGCATCTTGGATGAGCTGATCTTTCTCCAAGATGACAGAGAGGTGTCGCTCTTCCAGCTGTTGGTAGTCACCTACGATGCGGTCTCGGTCATCCTGGAGAGAAGACATGGATTTAACAAAGGAATTCAACTGAGCCTTCTGCTGCAAGTTTTCCTTTTTGATGGCTTTCAGTGTCTCCATAAGCTGGTTGCTTTTGTCAACAGCCTTTTTGTTCTCCTCTTCTAAGACAATATTCTCCTCTTCCTCCTGGGACAACAGGTTTTCCAATTCTTTAATTTCTTTATTATGTTGCTGATGTATTTCAGCAACAGCTATTTGGATTGCCTGTTCCTTGGCAGAAAGCAGGCTTATAATCTTCTGCTCTTTCATGTTTATTTCTTCATGCAGCCTGCTGGTCAGTTGTCTGGAGGCCTGAAGATCCGTCTCTAGCTGTTCATAACTGAACTTACAATTCTGGATATCAGCCTCTTGCCGCTTTATGATCCCTTCCAAGTTTTCTTTATTTTCCTTACATTTTTCTAAAGAGTTACTTAAACCAGTTGACTGGTCTCTGAGAATCTTGAGTTCTGACTCCAACTTAACTAATTCATTCTGCGAACTGTGGTATAGTTGTCGAGTCTCTTCTAGCTGGGACGAAAGTTCTTTGTTTTCCCCCTGCAGAGTATCACAGACCTTCTGTTGAAGCTGAACCTCTGTCTGGGCCTTGGACTCCCAAATCTGCTTGTCATGTTCAAGCCTGGAAAAAAAAGAGAGAAGGTCATTAATCACAGATTTCAAGGGAACACTATTTGATGCCTGAGGAATATATACAACAATATTACTCAGATCTAAAGATGAATCAGTATTCAAAATTAAAGGTGCTCATCCTTTCAATGAAGCAATACTAGTTCTACTGGATGCTCTGCATTAAAAGTATATTGCACCCAAAAAGAAGATGAACACATCAAAAAATGGGCAAGAGACATGAAGAGGCACTTCGTAGAAGATATACAAACAGCTAACAGACACATGAAAAAATGTTCAGCGACACTAGCTATCAGGGAAATTCAAATCAAAACCACTCTAAGATACCACCTTACACCAGTCAGAATGGCCAAAATTAACAAGACAGAAAGCAACAAGTGTTGGAGAGGCTGCGGAGAAAGGAGAACCCTT
>PITA01021388.1:14362-32871 GCA_004023965.1 Spilogale gracilis
GTGGAAAGAGCCAAGGTGCCCATCAACAGATGAATGGATAAAGAAGATGTGGTACATATATACAATGGAATACTATGCCTCCATCAGAAAGGATGAATATCCAACTTTTGTAGCAACATGGACTAGACTGGAAGAGATTATGCTGAGTGAAATAAGCCAAGAAGAGAAAGTCAAGTATCGCATGGTTTCACTTACTTGCAGTGCATGAGGGGTAAACTGGAGGACAGTGGGAGAAGGAAAGTAAATGGGAACTAGGGTAATCTAGGGAGGGAAACGAAACAACAGAGACTTTGGATACAAAAACAAACTGAGGGTCTTGGAGGGAGGGGGGTGGAGGGATGGGAGAGCCTGGTGGTGGGTACAGGGGACACCTAAAGCGTGGAGCACTGGGTGTGGGGAACGGGGAATGAATCTTGGAACACTGGAAAAAAAATTTTTTTAGTAACAACAACAACAACAAAAGTATATTGCACCTAAGGCATAAAGTTTTAAGGCATAAAACTCTAAAGCCATGTTGCTTATTTTAGTGACATGACTTTGCATACTCTAGAAAGAAGTACTTCCTCCTATTTTGCTTACTTGGCTCCAGACAAGCTCATGTCTAGCTCCTTACCTTAAAGGAATAATCTTGGCATGACAATAAGGAAGTGGAAGAGTACCCAGTATGGGGGACGCTGTTAGTTCCTGAGCTTGAAAAATGATATAAAATTAAAGTTGGGTGAAAATAACTCTCATGTAGTATGAACTAATGTGAAATATGAGGGAGAGAAAAGAGGAAATCATTTATGAGGTTAAAACAATCATTTGGGAGTATCACAGTAAAATCCAGACAAAATAGTAGAAATGAAAAGAAAGGGAGAAATCAAAGAGACCTCTCAAGAGAAAGATGGGAAGAGAAGCAGACATGGATTTTTCACCTTAACACTAGCCAGAAGTCACTGACAAAAAGAGTCAGAAGTGAGAGAGAATATCTGGGGATATTTAAGCCAAAATTAGTCCTATAATATTAAAGGGAATAAAAATAGTTTAAATAGAGGCTTTCTTTGCCTTCAGTTACATTTAGAAGAGCAAAAAAATTACCCATTTACCTGGAAATACTGATCTTCAATTCCTCCATGTGGATAGACATCTGTCTAAGTTGATCCTTTAGAACATTGCAGTTCTCCTCTTTGAGTCTAATTTCTTCTTCTTTGGTTTGAATAGCATCACCGAATTTCCTCTCCCATTTCTTGGCTTCGTCTATCACCCTGTCTCGATCATCCTGGAGGGAAGACATGCTCTTTGTGAAAGCTGCAAGCTGGGCCACAGTACTATCCAAGTTTTCCTGAAGTTGCTTAACTTCCTTGTCTTTCTTGTTCAAAGTAATCTGAATCTCTCCAAACGCTTCTTCCAAGTGGACTTTTTCTCTATGCAAAGCATCCAGTTTCTCTTGCATGTTCTTCTTCTCTTTGAGGTGTTTCTCCTCTACCTGCTCCAGTCTTCGCTCCAGATCTTCATCCTTTTGTCTCATTTGGCTTTTAACTGATTCTTTGTTTGACTGAAGTTCCTTTTTCAACTTCAGATTGTCTGCTAGGACCCTCGCTGCTTCACTCTGAGTGTCATCTAGCAGTACTTTGAAGTTAGCCAATTCTGTTTCTGCCTTCTTGCGGTGTTCAGTGGCTTGAGCCAGATTTTCTTTGGTTATTTCCAAATCTTTTTGAGACTCAGTCTGAACAAATTCTAGGGCCTTAACAGTTCTCTCCAGAGCACTGATTTTCTCTTGGTACCTGATGCAGTCCTTCTGCAGCTGTTTTACTTCCTGCTGTTTTTCTTTTAAAAGTTCCTGTAGTTCTTTCGCATGGCTTTTATGGCCAGGTCCCTTCTGGGCACCTTGTATTTTCTCCAAATACTCCTTTCGTATTTCTGATTCTACCTTAGTTTTCTCCTTGACTAACTGCTGCTTTTCTTCTTCCAATTCACTCACACACTTTTTAAGGTTCTGCATTTCTGATTCTAGTAGCTCATTTTTTATTTGGGCATCTGTAACATCCTGATAGTAATTCCCAATGCTTCCATTAAGTTCTGCTAACTGATTCATAAGCCTCTCTTCCAAATCATCTTTCTCTTCTTCTGCTGTCTCCTTTAGCTTGGTAACTCTGGCAAGTTCTTCTTGTATTTGCTGATTTGATATGTTTACTTTGGTTATTTCTTCCTGAAGCATTTTTAATTCACCATCCTTCACTGATATTTGACTCAGTAAAGCATTTCTCTCGTTTTCTAAAGTCTGGCTAAATTCCCTTTCTTTCTGCTTCTCTTCCTCTAACTCAGCAATTCTTTCTTTGAGCTGATCAATCTGCTGAAGGTAGTTATTGATTTCATCATGTGATCTGACATTCTCATCTTCATCAGGCTTCTTGGCACTGTTCTCTGACAGAATGGATTCTGAATCTCTGGGCCCAATGCTCACATCCTGAGAGTCTTGCTCATTAGACTCACCTGGGACAGACTGTGTTGCCCCTTCAGTGATAGCCCTTTGTTTCTCAGTGGCCTCTAGGCTAGCTTGTTTGGACACAACCTTTTCTACTTGATGCTTTAAATCTTGAACCTCTTCACTTAGAGAGTCCTTCTCAGCCATTAAACCCTCAAACTCTTTAGAAAGGGTTTTATACTCTGTTTTGACCCTTTCCAGTTCCTCTTTCAAGTTGGCATTGGAAGAAAGAAGTGCTTCCATACCATCATTAGATGTATCTCCTCCAGACTGTACCTCTGCTCTAAGCCGGTCATTCTCTTCTTCCAGTTCTAGGATTTTCTGCTGTTTAGATTTGGCAAACTTTCTCATCTTTTCTTTCATTTCCTCCATTTCCTGTTCAGCTTCCTGCAATTGCTTTTCTGCTTCTTTCTTGTTTGCTTCTGTGCTTCTTAACTTGCCATACAGTTCTTGTTTCTCCTGCCTCACAGTTTCCATGACATGCTGAATCCTTTCTGCCTCATTACTGACATTCTCATAGGACTGCAGAAGAATTTCATACTCTTTTTGTAGCTCTTTGTGTTTCTCTTGCCACTCAGTGCTTTCTGCAATCTTAGAACATTTCAAAGATTCAATTTCCTTCACTAAATTTTCCTTGTCTTCAGTAAGATCCTCCAGAGCTAATTTCAGACTTTCACAAGAGCCATTGAGACTTTGATTTTCCATTAAAGATCTGTCCATTTCTGTAATGAGCTTGTCTCTTTCCTCCTGAAGAAGAGCTAACTTTCCTAAGAATACATCTTTTTCTTTATTTTGAGTAGAAACTTGGCTTTCTACATCTGACAGAGACTTAGTGAGACGTTCAATGGTATCTCTGGCCAAAGACAACTCCTCCTGGAGACCTTTGTTTTCCTTTAGTGCTTCTTTTCGGGAAATAAGGGCAGCTTGCAGTTTCCTCTGTATTTGTTGCTTTGCTTTACTTTCTTCTCCAGTCTCTTCTGGCTTTTGCTTCATTTCACAAAGTTCCACCTGTAACTGCTTTATCCTCTCATCATGTTCTTTGGCTTGCATTTCCAGCTGTGTCCGCAAAGCCTTTATTAAATCCTCTTGTTCCATTATCTCTGTCTGTACTTTCTTAAGTGCCTCTTCTTTCTCATTAAGCTGTCCAGAAAGGTATCTAACTTCTTCTTCCTTTTTGCCTATGAGTTTTTGCAGTTTATCTAGTTCAGGCTGCAATTCTCTTAGATGTTCTAATCCAGCAATTTCTAGCTGACTGCTTTCCAATTTCTGCCTCAGGCTTTCTGCATGGGCTTCAGCTTCATGAGACGCTGTCCTCAGACTTTGGATTTCCAAACCTTGTTTATTTATCTGCTCTTGTAACTGAAATATCTCTTCTGATTTTTTAGTAAGTTCACTTGTTGTAGAACTAACCCTCAATTCCAACTCCTCTTTCTCGGCCTCTATCTCTTTCAGCTGCATCTCAATCTGGGCAACAGAAGTACTGCCCTGCAGATCATCTGCATCTCTACGATGAGAAATCAAGTCAGATTCTGCAACAAGTTGAGCGGGTTGCTGCTCTGTGGTTTTGAATAAAGGCTCTTTTAAATTTGAAATGGGAGAGCCTGGATCCTGCTGGTCAATGCCCAGGAGTTTACGGTCTATAGACTCCTTTACCTGAATCTGGAGTTGTCTCAGCTGGTCTGCAATGTTCTCATTTTCCTTGCTCTGCTCATCAAACTGTTCTTGTAAGAGATTATAGTCCTCCTTCTGGTGCTTCAGCTCTTCCTTAAGATGTCTTTCTTTCTCCTGTGCCTTCTGTAGAATCGCCTTTCGAGAAGTTAACACTTCCTGGAGTTTCTTTTGAAGTTGTTCTTTTTCTTTTTCTAGGTCCAATATCTTTTCTTCCAGTTCTGGTTTCCAGTGTTCTCCACTACCTGCACCAGGTGCACGGACCGCCACTGTTTCTCTTGCAGGCGCTGCTGAGTCTCCATCACCTACATCCTTGTTACCTGTGGTTAATTGTTTGATAACTGCTTGGTTTTCAATGATTTCTGCTTGCAGCAAATCTATTTGGTTTGTCTTCTCTTGCAAGTTCTGATTCATCTGTTTGATCACAGCCTGTAACTGTTCTTCAGCTGCTACCTTTTCTTCTAAATCTTTCCTTATACGCTCTAATTCAACCTCTTTCTCGCATATTGTCTGCTTTAAAGAAATTTCCATTTCTTGGCACTTAGCAGTCACACATTTCTCTGAGTTTTCTTTGGTCTCTTTATCTTCCTCCATTTCCCTCTTCTCATGTTCATTGAGTAGAATCTCTTTCATAGATTCATCTTTCACTTTGGCCAATTCCTCTTCTAATCTATTGACTTTCTGTAGAAGCTCCTTTCTATTAATAAGAGCTGCCTGGAGCTTTCTCTTTCTCTGTTCACTTTCTTTCTTCACAAGGTCTAATTCATGCTGAAGCTCTTCTTTACTTAGGAGCCCTACTGGGCTCAGCTCATCATAATTCTGTTTAAGGCCAGAAACAACTTCTTTATCTTCTTCCACCTGTTCTTTTTTTGCCTCTTCAGCTCTGGATAGTAAGTTCAGCTGTTCCTTAAGAGTCTTAATTTCAATCCCAAGAGAAAACTTCTCTTCATTAAGCTGGACCATTTTCTCAGTCATACTAAAGCTAATTTCTGTCACTTGCTGATCTTTCTCCAGGATGGTTTGTTGGAGGGTTTCCACATCTCTTTTTCTCTCTGATAAGAGTTGATCCATTTTTGCTATTTCAAGTTCCTTCTGTGAAAGAGCCTGGGAAAGTTCTTCCATCTTATTTGAGATATCCTTCACATGTTCTACCCCTTCAAGCACTTCATTTTCTTTCTTCTGCAACTGGCTTTGCAGGCTTTTTATCAGTGTGCTCTGCTCAGAAAACTGAAGCTGTATACCATCCAGTTCATTCTGTAAAACTTCAATTTTCACATCTTTAGATTTGGCTTCTACGCCGAGACTGTGCATCTGTTCGGTAAGCAAGTTGTGATGAGTCGTTTGACTTTCATAGTCAAGTCTTCTTTGCCTTTCTGCTTCGGCAAGGTTCACTTCCAGTTGTTGTATCTGAGCCCTCAGTTCTGTTACCACACTAAGTTCCTTCACTTGAGAAAGCAGCTGGTCTCTTTCTTCAGACAAAGCAGTGAAAGCACTGTTGGTGTTTTCAGCATTTTTCCTAAACTCTTCAATCAACTCAGTTAGGTTGCTGATTTCCTTAGCTTTCTCATCTAAATTTTCCTCATATATTTCTTCTTCTTTACGGAAGCTTATCTCAAGCTCTGAAATTTGCCTTTTTAGCCTTTCCAATTCCTCCTGATGACACTGACAAATTCCTTGAACGGCAGAAGAGGGTTGATCAACATCATCCTCCTTGGTTAATTTTAATTCTATCCCTGTGTCATTTAAAGATATTTCCTCAGATGTTCTATTTTGATGCTTAGTACTCATCTGCTCTTCTTTTTCAACTGTTGGAAGACTGCTCTCTTCATGTGCCTTTGAGGGAAAATGTTGTCCTGTATCTTCAGGCAGTATTTTCATGCTAACTGTAGGTATTCCTTCACTCTCTGTCTGATTCATTTCTTTCCAGTCAGGGGCCTTAGGGTCCCCCTCAGCCTTTTTCCCCTGGAGCTGCAACTTAAGAAATGCAATCTCTTCTTGAGCTTCTTTCATTTCCAATAATAAAACTGACAGTTCTTTATGTTTCTGAGAAAATGTGTTGTCAAGGACATCCTGTCCATTCTCCTCGGCAGAAGGGCTGCTCCTATTGGGCCTGGCAATATCAATCATGCTGATCTATATTTTAAAAAAGAAAAGAAAAGCCTCAATCAGATGTCTTATAAGAAAGCCTACTAAAAACTCAGGTTTCGTGCATTTTTTTTCAAATCTGCAATGTACTAACTTCCTACCATAAAACTGCTAAATACTTTTAAAATCAGTTTTTATTTCCCAAATTGGACCTCTGAGGGTACTCTGTCAAGCCCTACAGTTGTAAAATCTATGGTAACCTGGAACTCCTTTTCAGGCTATCCCTTACTTGGGAAACTTTTTTCTTTGGATTAAAATTCCTACAAATGCTTCTCTTTAGAACCACTTAAAAATAAAAAGGGAGGCAGGAAATACATTAAGTTTTCTTTCTTCCCATACCAAAAAGGAAGTTATAATTCTTTTTCCTAAACTATCCATTGAAATGGGAAATATTAGGTAAGATAGCCATTATCAAATAAGTAGATTATCAAACAAGTAGGTTAAGATAAATTACCACTATCAAATAATCAAAAAGAAGTTCTGCTGAGGCTTGGGTATGAAATTACAGACTTGTTTGATAAAATACTATTATTATTACAAAGATAACTGTGTTAGACTGCTCAACTCATACATTATTTCTACAACTGTCTTCCTGGAAAACAAAATCAGTTAATCTCCTGATAAATTTCATTACAATTTTACTAAACAAATTTGGGGACAGTGTACACAATAAAATCTCCACCTTTGCCAACAGTACCATTTTTTTCCCCCTGAAAAAATTCCAATTTGATAGAAGAAAAAAAAAACCCATAAGATTGTCAAATAATGTAATGGCCAAGATTACACATTCTGCAGTCCATCTGTCTAAAGTCACATCTTAGATCTGCCATTTACTAGCAAAAGCTGGCACACAACAAGTATTCAATGAGTATTTGCTATCATGTTGATAACATTCTCAGCCACTGACAAGGAAAAAATATTCCCCATTTTCAAATTATTTAAGAAAGGTTATCATTTTTCATGAGCATTATTTTTAATCACTTAAAATTCCTTGCTCTCTGTATTATTCATATGCAAGTTTCTAGAGACTAAAACTGAACACACTACTGAAGCACACAGAAAAATTTTCTTTATAATTTCTTCATGTCACATTCCTATTTTATCCATCGCTATATACATTAAAGGCCTGATATAGTCAAGGTATCACTCCTGTCAGAAGACTTCAATATAACTCCTTTTTTGTTCTCTCTCTCACCTTAAGTATACTTATTTCCTCTTTTTGTCATGTCACTTCACTTCACTCATTCCCCTTAGTCACACCCTCTGCTGCTCCCTACGATATTTATAAAATTCAACCAACTTTTTATCTCAAGTGAAAAAAATCAATGTTATCCACAATGACAGAACAGAGAACTTTGCTTTTCAGCTACTGTCATTACTTTTTCTGCTAATACTAGTCCCCTTTCAGCTGAGCTTACACATTCTATGAACCTTTTCTATTCCCTTTCTCTTAGTCCAAGGGATTATTTTAGGCAGCCTTCCCTTTGCAATTTCTGTGTGTGTGTTTTTCCCCCTTTCTTTTTCATTTTTCTCTGTTTATTTGTTCTCCCTTCTGGTACTGTTTTTCTTTTTTTCTTTTTCTTAAGAGATTATCATCTTTCTCATCTGTTCCTCTTTTTTGATCTAAGTTATCTTGTTTTCACTAGGCACTACTGCTAAGCATCTTAAAACATTAAGCACCTGCTCGCCCAAAAAGGATTCATTTTTACTCTGCCAGGATCCATATAATGCTACAACTTTCAAAATTTAGTTTCCTTTTGCCAGGTAGCCCCATCAAAAAATACTAAATATAAGTGTAGTAGTTAATTTTATTGTCAAGTTGGCTAGGGCATAATACCTAGATACTTGGTCAAACATTATTCCAGATGCTTCTGTGAAGGTATTTTTTTTTTTTTTAGGTGAGATTAACATTTAAATCAGTGGAGTTTCAGTAGATTACCCTCAATAATATAACTGGACCTAATCCAGTCAGCTGAAGGCCTTAACCAAAAAAAAAAAAAAAAAAAAAAAAAAAAAAAAAAAAAAAAAAGAAAGAAAGAAAGAAAAAAAAAAGAAAACAACAACAAAACCAGACCACCTCCAGAGGGAATTCTGTCAGCACACTGCCTTCAGACTTGAAACTACAACTCTTCCCTGGGTCTCCAGCCTGCTGGCCTACCTACCTTATAGATTTTTGATTTGCCAGCCTCTACAACTGCATGAACCAATTCCCTTAAAATAAATCTTTCTCTACATATATACATTCTTCCTATTTTGTTTCTCTGAAGAACTCTAATATAATAATTAAGCAGATGCTTTTTTTTTTCAGTAGATATATATATATATTTTTTTTTAAGTAGATACTTCCGTTAAAAAGTTACATTATTCCTCAAGGCCATTTATGACTCTATCATGGACTTCTTGATTGGAAGAATAAAGCTAATTAAACACAATACAGCTAACAATGATCTTAAAATCAAGAGAATATTAAAGAACCACACATTTCTTGTAGTAATTTTCGGGTTATAAAAAGCACTAATCTTCAAAAATTCCCTTTTTAATATAACCCAAAATGAACCTATGCCAATTTAGTGGAGGGGAACCTGAGATTTATCTAATCTCACTGAGAATTTTTCTGAGATAGGCAAAGAATTTGAGGTAAATAATAACCCAGTATGAGAAATGGATTATCAAATTCCAAACAAATGGCTACTATATACTTGTATTTTGCTTCAGGGCAAATTTTAAAGATCCAAATATTCACAAATAAATGAGACTAAATGGGAAATAAAAACCATCATGACTTTTTAAAATAGATCTCACTTTCTGGGTAATGTAATGCTTGGTCAACATTAGAAACTTGCAGAAATGTTTACGTTGGATGCTAACTCCTCTTGATCTAGTTCACATTCTGGTTATTTTAAGAACATATCACTTACCTCACTTACTTCTCTATCTGCCTCCCCACTTCTGTTCTGAGCTTCCAAGAGAGTAATCTGAGAAGATAGTTTTTCTGAAAGTCACAAAATAAATATCCTTAGATGATTTATGTAGAGTGAGAAAACAGAGGCATGGTTATGTGTGAAGCTATTTGAGATGCATGAAAATGACCAAGAAAGAAAGAAATAAAATAGCTTTGGAAAGATAAAAAGATTTGTGTGGCAAAGAAGTGGCAAGAGAAGATAACAGAGAAGACAGAAGGGTGAAAAAAAAAAAAAAAAAAGAATGCTCCTAGGTGATAATAATTACCCTGAGTCAAGTATATAAATAGCGAAGGGCTTTAAAGGAGGATGCCAGAGCATGTAAGCAGCAGCGATTTCTATGGCATAACTTGGGCCTTGTAGGGCAATAAATTTGCCTTGGTTTATCCTTAATCCTACTGTTTTCATAATATATATCTTACATTAGGGATGCCTGGGTGGCTCAGTCGATGAAGCAGCCAACTCTCAATTCTAGCTCAGGTCATGACCTCAGGCTAATAGGACTGAGCCCTGTACTGAGTTCTAAGCTCAGTGGGGAGTCTGCTTGAGGATTCTCTCACCCTCTCTTCTGCTCCTTCCGCTGCTCATATACACTCTCTCCCTCTCTCTCTCTAAACTAAATAAATCTTTAAAAAAATATATACACTTTTTATATTAATAAATACCTGAAATGTCTTCGATGTTCTTTCACATATATTCATAAAGACAGCAAATTATAGCACTAGAACAGAGCTATCCAATCTCACAGAGAGCTGGGATCATAATCCAGTCTTCTAAGTTCTACCCCATGTTCTATTTTAGTGCACACACACGCACAAACACACACACAGGCACACACAAATGGTAGTAGCATCTTGGAGGATAAAAAAATAAAAAATACTGATTGTTAATATGCCTCCAAGAAGTTTATACTCTTTCAGAGAAGCTAAGACAGATACTTTAAAGGGAAAAAAGCGTATTTTGTATACTACAAATAGATATCTTAACGTGACTTACATGGGCTCTGAGTCGACCCCCTTATTCTACAACTTCTTCTGCACTGCCCCTTTTTTGTTCACTCTACTCCCAAAATGCTGGTCTTATTTCTGTCTGCAAACATATCAATTTTATTCAGACCTCATGGATCTGCCCTGCTTTTTTTCTCCACTTGGAATGCTCTTTGCTCAGCGTGTTTGCATGGCTATCCCCTTTTCATCATTCAGATTTCAAGTTAAAAGAGAGCCCTCCCTTGACCACTCTAATGTGGCTTTCCTTTTCCTACAGGCATACCTGCACTTACTTATTTTATTTTTATCCTAATACTTATCACTCTCTGAAATGTTCTTATTAATATACCTGTTTGTGGCTTATCTTCCTCTCTATTATGTTCAGGGCAGTATCTACAGCAACTAGATTACTGCCTGGTATACAGAATAGATACCACAGAAATCTGCTAAATGAATGAATAACAATTCATGAAACAAATGAATTCAAGACAGTATATAATGTGTTCAGACACCTCACAAGATTATTTGAAGAAGAGGTACAGTGTTAGAAATGGAAGTACAAAAGGTGAGTTGGATAGAATATGACCCAAAGCAAAAGTAACCTGAAACCAAATACAAAAACCAATACAAAAAATCTTAAGGCCAGTGATCCCTGCAGGAAAAAGCAAACTATAATGAGCTACATGACTGATAGACATTGTCTGCAAAACTGCAAAGTAAGCATCATGGATAAGGTCTCTAAGAAGTACTTTAGGTGGGTTGAATAATGAGCTGAATTTGTGGTGTTGTTCATGTATCAGCAATGGTGGGAAAGGTCTAATAGAGATATATAATCCCCAGTATTTAGAGCTAAGTAGAACTGAAAAACAGTTAAGGTGGAAATACTGTCTTTAAGTTTAAGAAATGGTACTAATTCATTCTTACTCTAGAAGATAAAGCATAGTAGCCCAGTTTATCAAGGATAAAACAGATCATTAATGCACTACTTATGTTACTAAATGCATCAAGGTTCTTGTGAAGTAAATGATAAATGGAACAAAGTATTTATTTTTACTAACTATTCACACACAGTCTACCAGAATAAAACGCTAACTTTAGTTCAATCCAACAAAACTTTATTTGGCAGCCACTATCTGCAGGGACTATAATAGTTCTTAGTAAAAAGTAAAAGCAAAGATGAAAAAGAAAAAGGGTTCCTACACTTGAAAGGCGTATACTTTAGCTCTGAAGAGCTTACAGAATAAAATATAAACATAAACAGGTGATTTTAATACAATGCTAAAGGAAGCAAGAATATTATAGAGGCACAAAAATTTAACCCAACTGACAGGGATCAAGGTCAACTTCCTGAAAAAGATAATATCCTAGTTGAGGCCTGAAAAATGAGTGAGAATTTGCCTGGCTAAAGGGATAGGGTTCTAAGCGGTATAGAGCATGAGCAAAACCCAAAATGTTTTCTACTTTTGGACTTTTTTTTTTTGAAGATTTTTACTTATTTATTTGACAGAGAGAGAGACAGAAATCACAGGCAGGCAGAGAGGCAGGCAGAGAGGGAGGAGGAAGCAAGCTCCCCACTGCACAGAGAGCCTGATGTGGGCCTCGATCCCAGGACCCTGAGATCATGACCTGAGCCGAAAGCAGAGGCTTTAACCCACTGAGCCACCTAGGTGCCCTCTACTTTTGGACTTTTATTTATACTGATCTCTGTTACCTCATCCCCAAAATTACCAGGAAAGTCCTTCTTCATTTTGCCTATTTAAAAACTCGTCATCTTATTAAGGTCCTATTCAAGCCACACTCCTGAAAAAATTCCTTGACCACTCCAAAACAAATATAACACAGATATCCTGCAGCATTTATAGCCCATAATGCAAAATGTTATACTTACATAAACACTGGTATGGTGCTTTAATTGTTTAGTGTGTATTAATCCTATCTTCAGTAACTACCAGCTCTGCTAAGATCTTTATTGTCATAGAATCAGAAAATCTACATATTTATAAAGATTTTATTTATTTATTTGACAGAGAGAAACACAGCTAGCGAGGGAACACAAGCAGAGGGACTGAGAGAGGGAGAAGCAGGCTTCCTGTCGAGCAGAAAGCCCGATGTGGGACTCAATCCCGGGTCTCCAGGATCATGACCTGAGCTGAAGGCAGTTGCTTAACCAACTGAGCCATCCAGCGGCCACTACATGTTATATACGTAAGTGATAAAGGTAGAGGGATATGTGGGTAAAAAACACAGAGAATTATTGTTTTCATTTATACATACCATTCTCAGCTTTCAGCTCTTCCAGTTCTATAGAACTAAGGAGCAAAGCTCTCTTTTCATTCTCTAGTTCTACCACTTGCTTCTGCAAAAAGGCAATATTCTCCTCAGTGACTGCCTAAATTGTAGAAAGACAACAAATTAATGATTCTCAGTGAAAACTTTCACACTCATAGCCAGAGAGGCTCTGGCGTTTTGTCTTCTAAAAGTTCTCTAGCATGAAAATACTTTTAACATGGCATCTACTTATCTGCATTTTTAAAGTAATGCTTTACATCAGAAGACAGAAAATCTTTACACATATTTCTAGTTCATTGGTTTTCAAATTTAAAAATGCGCCCTGAATTACAAAGACAGAAATATCTAGTCTATTGCATAGGAAAAAAAGATTTTCAGGTCCATAAGTAATATTACAAAGTTTGATTAGTGGCACTTAATAATAGGTCACTCTCACATAGGAGACTAAACATGAAGAGAGACTCCCAAAGAAGAAGAGCAGGAACAAAAGTTAACATGTAACCTTAAGAAAGGAAGAAGAGCCATAACTGTTCTTGTTTTTTCCAAGAATAATAAAAATTATCTTGTGCTTCATTCATCCATATGTATTAGTTTGGCTTTCTTATGACACATCCTTAGTTCTATGTCATTTTATATGTTTTCTTCTCCAAGGGGATTATTCTATATAATTCTTCATTAAAATGTAGAATTTTTAGGTCTTTGTAGCTCACTTAGTCCTAAGTCTTCATTTGATATTTAAAGAAATGGCAAGAGATGAGTTTAAAGATTCTATGGCTTTTACCCCGAGGAAAGTTCCCAGTTTGCATTACACAGAGAAAGTAAAATACTGATATAAAAGCCACAGAATGAGAACTTGGAAAATGAGAACCACACCTCCTGCACTACTTATGTTACTAAATGCATCAAGGTTCTTGTGAAGTAAATGATAAATGGAACAAAGTATTTATTTTTACTAACTATTCACACACAGTCTACCAGAATAAAACGCTAACTTTAGTTCAATCTACGAGAGGCAAGATCAAAGAATGGAGAAAAAATTCAGCAGAGGGAGTCTGCGAGACTGGACTCGAGAGGCAAAGAATGGACTACGAGAGGCAAGATCAAAGAATGAAGAAAAAATTCAGCAGAGGGAGTCCTAAATTCTATGGATAAACTTAGCCCAATCTCTGGCTGAAGAATGAACTATGCATTTACAGGGCTGACTCAAAACAGAAGAGCTAAGGCAAAAATAACTGAGTTTTGAATGCTGCCTATCACAGGCCAGAGTTTGTGGTTTGAATACATACTACTGGCTTTTAAAAAGTAACCAAAACTCTTCAGAGTCTTAGAAAGAAGAGAATCATAGGAACAAAACATTCAAGGTTATGACACACAATCACTCACCACACAAAGAAACAAGGAAATGTTACCTATTCTCAAGAAAAAACGAAATCAACAAACACCAAGCACAAAATGATGCAGATTTTAGAACTAGAAAAAAAGAATTTTAAAGAAGCTATTATAATTATGATAAGACATAAAGGAAAATAGTCTCATAATAAATGAAAAGACAGGAAATTTTAGTAGTACAAAGAAACTAGAAAATAATGAACTACCCAGAAATTCTAGAACTAAAAACAGTTCTAGAAATAGAACTAGAAATGAAATACTTTTCATCTAGAAATGAAATACTCAATGGGTAGGCTTAATAGTAGAACCTAGATGAAAGAAGAAAGTCTTGGTGAACTTGAAGACGGATCAAAAGAAATTATCCGAGGTTTGGAAAAAAAAGTGAACAGAGCCTCAGGAACCTGTGAGAAAAACAAAAGGTTCAATATATTTATAATTGAAGTACCATAGGAGAGCAGGTACGTAACAGAAAGAAAAAAAAATTATTTGAAGAAATAATGGCAAAAATTTTCCTAAACATAAGTTTATACGTATAAGAAGTTCAACAAAAGCTAGGTGAGAAAATTACAAAGAAAAGCACAACTAAGCATGTCACAGACAAAGATAAGGAGAAAAGTCTTTAAATCATCCAAGAAAAAAATACTTTACATAGAGGGGAACAATAATTTAAATAATTTGATGAACTCTTGGGAGAAAAATGATGTAGGCCAGGAAATAGCATAATGGAATCCTTAAAGTCCTGAATTCTGTTCATCCAGAATTATATATCCAGTACAAAATATCATTCAGGAATAAAAGAAAAATAAAGACATTTTTAGGTAAGAGAAAACTAAGAATTTTTTCACTAATAAACCTGCAGTACAAAGATAACATTGGGCATTCTAGAGTCCAAGGGAAAAGAGTATCAGATTGAAATTTGATTATCAGATAGGAAAGTGCATCATAAATAGTAAACATATGGGTAAATATAAAAGTCAACACTGTCCTCTTAATTTCTTTCAAATACATATGACTATTTAAAATATAAATGTTAAAATTGTATTAGGGGACTTCTAACTTTCATTAATACAATACATACAGCACCTACAGCATAAAGAATAGGGAAAAGATTTATGATGACAAGGTTTCTACATTTTAGGTAAACTTGTCAAGTAGTTATTCTAAGAAGACTAAAAAGTTAAAGATGTATATTATACTTCATACTTCCTAGAGCAATCACTTAAAAATATTTTTGTAAAAAGATATCGCTAAAAATCCAATAGAGGACTTTTGTTTCTGCCAAACACAGAGTAAAATGGAACAGATTTATCCTCCCACCTGAAACATCCATCAAAAAAAGAAAAGATAAAATAATGAAACAATAATTTTCAAAGTACTAGGGATCAGGCAACTAAGGAGAGTGATCCGTAAGAGGTGAGAAAGAATGAGGTGAGCCTACACCTAACCAAGCTTAATGCATTAGGCCAATTTCCGGGCTGCGACCCAAGAAGGGAGAACGTAGGCAGAGCCTAGAGGAATCCTTGAGTTGAAGAGGGAAATCAATGGAAGTGAAGTTGAGAACAGAGGACCAGAAAAGAGAGAGATGCATACAGAAAAAACCCTGGAGGTCTGCAGAGGGTCCCCAACAAGTATTTGGTGAGGTACAGAACAGGACATGAATGCTGGAAAATCCTCTAAAGCTATCAAAACTATCCAAAACTATCTGAAGAGATTAGAAAACAACACCGGGCCTGGATTTCCCACAGCCAAATGTGGAAAAGTTAGGCTTCACAGGCTATCAAGTAACATACTCAGTAAGGTCTTGCCTCAGTAGCAAGGAATGACTGACTGAGTACGGATGGAGACCTGCCTAATCAATCAAAGCAGCAAGACCGAAAAGGATCAAATTTTTTTCAAGTAACTTAACTGTATCCCATTAAAATATTTATGTACATACAAATATACCCAGTAACCCCAGTGTCTGGCAACCAATCAAAGAGCATTAGGTATGCACAGAAGCAGTAAAATATAAGCAACAATGAAGACAATAATCAACTGAAACTGACCCAGGACTGGCATAGATGTTAGAATTAAAATATAAGGACTTCACAGATAAGGAAAGATAAATACCATACGATTTCACTTCTATGTGGAATCTAAAAAACAAAACAAAACAAACAAAAAAAACAAATTAAAAGTAGAACCATACCCATAAATAGAAAACAAATGATGGCTGTTGGGGCGGGGGATGGGCAAAATAGGTGAAGGTACTGGCTTCCAGTATTGGAATGAGTAAGTTACAGGAACGAAAGGTGTAGCATGGGGAATATAGTCGATGGTACTATAATGTAAAGTATACTATATTGTACACTTGAAATTAATCTAGCACTGTGTGTCACCTATATTTCAATTTAAAAAAAAAGATAAAGCTGGGCACCTGGGTGGCTCAGTCAGTTAAACATCTGACTCTTGATGTTAGCTCTGGTCTTGATCTGAGGGTTACAACTTCAAGCTCCCCACTGGGCTCCATGCCGGGCATGGAGCCTACATACATACATACATACATACATACATAAATAAATGCAGGCATCAAAAAAATTTTGACTGCATTCTGTGTATGCAAAAAAGATCAAATAAAACCAGAGAATACATATTTTTAAAGCTCAAGCAAGCTTCTAGGAAAATTACAATGATTCAGATAAATAATTAACAACAAACTGGACATTAAGGAAGAAAAGATTAGTGAACTTGAAGACATGAAATTGAAAGTAAAATGAAAGAAAAAAAGAATCCAAAACCATTAAAACAGCATTAGTGGGTTCTGGAAAAACTTCAAGTAACCTAATATACGTGTAAATGGAATTCCCAAAGAAGGGGAGAGAATCAAAAGAAATTATTTGACTAGTTTATGGCAGAAAATTTTCCAAACTGATGAAAACTATAAACATGAAGATGCAAGTTTCCACGAACTCCAAGCACAAGAAACACAAAGAAAACTAAACTAAGGTTCAGCTTAACCAAGTATTCAAAACCAGTTATAAAATCCTAAAAGCAGCCAGAAAAAAAAAAAAAAAAGAAAAGGATGACAGCAGATTTCTTGTCAAAAACAAAATACAAGAAAAGAAACAGTAAGGTAACAGGCTTGAAGCACTGAAAGAAAAAAAAACTATCAATGTAGAATTCTGTAGTCAGCAAAAATAACTTTCAACAACAATGGAGAGACAAAGATGTCTTCGACACATAAGAGCTTTAAGAACTCATCACCACCCGGCGGGCCCCGGCCCCGGCGCGCGCAGCCGCCTCCCTCCAGCCTGGCGGGCCCCCGGCCCCGGCGCGCGCGCAGCCGCCTCCCTCCGCCCCGGCGGGCCCGGCGCGCGCAGCCACCTGCCTCCGCCTGAGCCACCACAGCTGCCGGGAAAGCAGCGGGAGTGGACTCTATTTCTACGCAGCTGCCCTTCTCTCCCGTTTCTCTCCACACCTTGGGCCGCGTGTAGACCCCCCCAGGGAAGACGTTTTTTACAGACTTTCGTGGGACCGGAGAGGCCCCAGGTCCCAGGGCGCAGACAAAGTCGCGCGATCCGAAAGGAGTTGTGGCTTTGAGGTGCAGGAGTGAAACGACAAGCGGGGACGGGGGCAGAAATCAATACAACGTCTGCACCAGCCCGGCTGTGACAGACTGCCAACTGGGAGGCTGGAAAGAGCCCCTCCCTATGTAGAGGCTCGCTCTGGGAGGGAGGTCTGGGCACAGACATCCTGCTCCGACTTGACTTCCTCAACTGCTAAAAAAAGACGCAAAAGAACAACGACCCGCTACCAGAGAATTGTAACCTGATAATCTGGTTACCATTGAGACAGGCCTCTAGCAGGGGGGCCGAGACTCAGCCTAGGTAGAAGGACAGAAAGGGAACGACACGCCCCGCCCCCAGAAAGCACGCCAGAAGCTCAGGAGGACATTCCAATGCAAAACCCCAAAGCGGGGGAAAGGCAATTTATTAAACTCCTGGCACTGACTACAAGTACCAAAAGCTCTACAATTCATTGATAAAGTTTTCCACCTCATTTACTTTTTTAAACTTTTTTCTAGTTTTACTTTTAAAGCTTCCACTTTAAGCTTAAAATTACATTCTCATGGTTTTTCTTCTTTCAATTTTTATCCCCCTTCTTATCACAATGGGATACCCAATACAACACCCCATAACGTTTTTTACTTTTTTATATATCTATATTTTATTCTTTTTAATTTTTTTCTATTTTTTTTCTTTCTCTTTTTTACCCTGAAATTCAAACACACCCCTGTATTTTCTGCTTTTGTTGTTCCCTCTTGTTTCCCTGTTAGCTCTCTCTGTTTCTCCCTTTCTTCTCTCCTCTTTCCTTTATTCTCTCTTTTACGTGTACATATAGATACAAGCTCCAAGTCAATCCCACATCCCTATTCAATACTACCCCTATATACAACCAGTTCCAATCCCCCTATATCATTTGAAAGTGGGCTCCTCCAACAATAACAGCAAGATAAACTCTGCAGCGTTTGAAACGCATTCCTTGCCCACAAGGAATGTCTGCCCTCACCTTCCCACTCTAGTTTGTCAGTGTGCCTGTGTAACTGTCTTTACTTCTATATTATAT
>PITA01021389.1:0-32785 GCA_004023965.1 Spilogale gracilis
ATTTTAATTTTATTTCTTTCCGTATTTTTCCTCAATGAATACAATTCTCCTCAAATTTCAACAATTATGTATACACTTCACAATAGGTAAGCACTTTAGTTAGTACTACTGAATATTCACAACAGCCTAATATGATAACCATTATTAGCCCCAGTATGTAGATGAAAAACATTACGCAAAGGCCTCAAAAACTTTCACACTTATTCCAGGTGCCACTAAGAACATGTGTGATTCATGGAAAGAGATAAAAATATCAACATTAACAAGAGTTTGGAAGAAGGTGATTCCAGCCCTCTTGGAGGATTGTGAGGGGTTCAAGACTTAAGGGGAGGAAGTCACTGCAGATGTGGTGGGAACAGCACAAAAACTAGAATCAGAAGTGGAGCCTGAAGATGGGACTGAATCGCTGCAATCTCATGATAGAATTTGAATGAACAACATCCTATGGATGAACAAAGAAGTGGTTTCTTGAGATGAGTCTATTCCTGGTGAGGATATTGTAAAGATTGTTGAAACGACAACAAAGGATTGGGAAAATCACATAAATGTAGTTGAAGAGGCAATGGCAGGGTTTGAGAGGATGAACTCCAATTTTGAGAGAAGTTCTGCTGTGGTTAAAAGGCTATCAAACAGCATCACATGCTACAGAGAATTTTTTCATGAAAGGAGAGTCAATCAATGCAGCTAACTTCACTGTTGTCTTATTCTAAGAACTTGCCACAGCCACCCCAGCCTGCAGCAGCCATGAGCCTTGTCAGTTGGCAACTACCATCATTGAGGCAGAACTCCACCAGCAAAAAAGATTACAACTCTTTGAAAAGCTTAGTTGATGGCTAGCATTTTTCACAATAATATATTTTTAAATTCAGGGGTTTTTTTAGATATTATTCTATAGACCACTTAATAAACTGCAGTATAGCATAAATATAACATTTTATGTATTGGGACGAAATCAAAAAAATCATTTGACTCACTTTATTGCAGTGTTTTATTTTGGTGGTCTAGGACTGAACTCCCAATATCTCCCAGGTGTGCCTCTATTGGGGAATACTCCATTTGTAAGTGTCTCTTTCTCTGTATCACGAAGAGGATGATTAAATCTTTAGAATCTCTTACCAATGGAGGAGGCACCAGGCACCAACCCACTCTGCTTAACAGCCACACCCTTGTTACTTATTACTGTGCTTTTCCTGGTAACCTTCCATTAACAGGCTTACCCCCCACACCCTCACCTGCATATCTTTCTTTTGTCATTAGCTGAGGGTGGTATTTAAGGGAGTGGCTTGGGCCATTCTAAGACATCACACGGTGTTCCTGGGTATCTCCACGTATTACAGAAGGTAGATATGTCATTATAATTCTGTTTGTTTTTCTCCTGTTAATCTATTATTAGAGGGTCTGGGGTAGTCACAGCCAAAAACATTGAGGGATAGTGGGAAAACTATTTTTCCTCCCCTATAAGTACACTTAGAAAAGATGAAATTATAGTCATTGTAAATTATTAATGAAAAATGGCAAATCAAGACAAATGTCCAAGGCCAAGAGTGTCTCAATCTGCTTCTTTGTATTTCAATATGCTCTTACCTCATAGTCTTTCACGAATTTCTCACAATTTTGTATCAGCAAGTCACTACTCAGGTGTGGCAAAACAGCTCTATACTTTTCTTCTATCATCCTTAGTATTGGTACACTGTGTCTATGTGCACACAGGAATTCTGTTTTTATAGTGCTATGTTTTTATATTAAGATGGAATTTTTTAAAATATAAAATTTGAGAAATAAGAAATATCTCTATTAAAATAAAAACTTACTGTTGGGTTGATTCAGGTCTCTCAAGAAGGAGATATGCCAAGATAGAATTCTTCACGCAAGACTTTTGTTGGGGAGCAGTGCCTGTGAAGGACTGAAAAGGAGAAAGAAAAGAGAAGTTAGGAGCAACACCTACCTCACAGTGCGGGTCTGAAAGCTCAGAAAGGAGAGAAGCATGAAAGAAGGGTTGAGTAGATAAGGGTCTGAAACCCTAGTGTAGTTCCAAGAGAGTTCCCCAAATTGGTGGTGGACTGGTTGGGAAGTGGGAATCCATGCTGGGGGACCCATTCATAGATTCAATCTTTGTTGTCATGATCACTTTCTTCATGGGCCATCATGCCAGTTCTGGGGTAGTAACGACAAAGGTATCTAATTTCTTCTTGGGAGTTCAGTGTTTCTTCCATGGTGGATGTTTAATATATAACACAAAAATCTTAAGTCCTTTGACCTATTTATATGTGTTCATAGACATGTTTCATCTCCTGACTTTGTCTCTGCTCTTTATTGCACATGACTAACTGTTCAGGCTACTGGACACTTGCCAGGGTTCTCTGTGTGTATGTGTGTGTGTGTGTGTGTGTGTGTGTGTGTGTGTGTGTGTGTGTTAGTAGCAATTAGCATCCTTTCCAATCCTTAGTCAACCAGAAAAAAACCAATTCCCAGAATGAATTTCTTTGCATTTTGAAACATAGAACATGACTATTTTAGTTTCATGAGATGTCAGTTTTATCCTAAAGTTAACATAACTTACCTTCTCCTAAAGAAAACATAAAAAAGATAAGTTGTTTATTTACATATTATCATTTTCTTGAAGGGATATAGTTATTGAAGATCATATACAGGTTTGATTACCAAATGAGATTGTTAAACTTTATCTTATATCAGTTTCTATACCTAGACTTTCCAATTGATTTTACCCATCTATGTATTTTATTATGATGTCAAAATTGCCTCTTCTCTGACGGGCAATGTTTATTCTTGGCAGAACGTGGATAAATGCTGCTTGATTCATTCATCTTTATGCTGTTTTATATTTGGACCCAAGGAAAAGGTAAAGGAGTAGCCTTTGATTCAGTTTTTGTTACAGAATCCTATGTGCCAACATTTTTATTTCCACCACCCCAACAGAAACAGAGTACTTGACAGGCAAGTGTCATTAGCTCACTTTATTTCTTAGTGGATGCCACAAGAGGCTGTCCCAATGAATATTCTATCTTTGCAATGCACTCACTGTAATCTTACAAATAAACCAACATGAAAGAAATATACAAGTCACAGGGTGGACTGTGACTGGAACTGATCCCTGGAGGATCCCCGATAGGTGTGCTCCCCAGGTGTTCACAAGTCTTTCCTTGAGGAGGAATGTGAGCAGTCCATCTCTGTGTCTACACCAGTGGTTTCATAAGGAGGAATTGCTAGCTAAACCCATAGCAGAGACAGCTAGCTGACTCTCCAGGAGTCATAACATTAATTCAACCTTTCTTCTTTAAAATTGCATTTTCCACCTCTCATTTATAACCCTCCAGTGACGTTCTAGCCAGTATGTAAGGACACAGATGCAGACTGTAGGCTGTGAGTTTAAGTAAAGCAAAAGCAGGGCTAGAGGTTGGTCAGTATCTGCCAAGAATGGTTGAGTCAAAAGACAGAAAGGAAACGAGGTCCCCGGTGACATCATGGTTTACATGTGTCAACAGAGACTGCCTCCAGACTATGTACTCAGAAAATATTTAGACAATGTGTTGGCTCAGCTTAAAGGAACCCTCTTTGTGTTATTAATGAACACATATATGGAAGGGTATTACAGCAGAGAACCTTCAGCTCTGACTTCGTATTTGTGACATGCATTACAGTCCAATCCCTAGCGTCCTATAGGACTTACGTTGTTCATTACATTAGAAGAAGCCTAGAGGACATAACCGAGCGTTCTTTTAGATAGCAGTAGAAGAAATAGTTCTGTTTCCCCCGAGCAACAACCTTTATTTTATGGACATCATGGATCCCATAATTAGCTATGTTTTCTAATTCACTTGCTGGGAAATATGGAATGAAAAAGTAACTCACATTAGTAAGTGATGTGACTTTCTGACGTGGGCCTGTGTGTTAAATTCTGGTTTCATGTGACTTTTTCATTCAACCATGGGCTTCATTTGATTTTCCGACTCTTTGTCCCCCTTTCCTTATGTCTTTTTTAAAAATAAAGACAGGAAATGAATATTATAATTGCAAATACACTACATGATGTAAATACATTTGTGATGAATTTGTATATGTAATGAATAAATAATTATAGATATAAATTTATATTACAATGATATATATGCCAAGTCTTCTCATATTCTGAGTCTGAAGTTTGGTTAACAATGTATTTGCTTGTTCACACAAGAATTAGAAAAAAATAGAAAATGAGGAGCAATGATAATTAAAAGGATTTAGCCTTACTATTGCCTTACTTACTAAGCATTTACAGTTTTCTACGTTACCCGAGGATATTCTGGCCTCTACGTGAGTATAAACAGAGGCATGGGAAAAGGCAGTCAGCATCAAATAAGAGACTCACCAGCAGAGACCATACAGTTTAGCCACTTTTTAATTACTTGTGGAATATTGTTTCACCTCTGAATAACACACACTTTCCTCTGTGTACAATCCTTCACCCTTCTTTTCTGTTTGAAAATTTATTTTCTTTCTGTCAAGATCCCCTGCAGTAGTATCCCCAATAGATCCTTCCCTGGAAGGTGTGACCCTTTGCTGACACCTAACACATGATGATATGTTGTTTATGTCTATTGCCTTGCTCATCAATTTTTGAGATCAGAAAATATATCATTACTATATCTTTAATGAAGTTTTTAATATAATGCTTGTTCTAGTAAAGTTAAGGAATGTATGAATGAAGTGTCTCCCATATTTCATAAACCTGGTGGAATCAATAGGAGTTAATTGTTTTAATGAGTAAGTTGCCGTGCATTATAAAAACTAATTAAATGTGCTACTGCTTCATGTTATGTCCCCTGCACAAACAAAAATATATAAATATAATATTTATAAAAATGAAAATATAAACTGGTTAATATACTAAAAATGTCCAGAAATAGCAGGTATAGCATAAAATTAATAAGTAAATCTCATTGAAACTAAACTTAAGAGTATTTAATTTGCAGTAAATGTTTACTAATTTTATATCAAGACTATGCTGCAAATAGATTTAACTGTTGACACATTTGGGGGCACTCGGCTGTCTCCGTCAGTTAAGAGTCTGCCTTCTGCTCAGGTCATGATCTTAGCACCCTGGGTTCAGCAGGGAATCTATGTCTTCTTTTCTGCCTGCCCCTCCCCCTTGCTCCAATGTGCTCTCTTGCTCTCTCTCTCAAGTAAATAATTAAAATCTTTAAAAAAAGTTAACATATTTTATTTTAATATGGCTGTAGTTATGTGAAAACAGCAGCAACCTGTATTATATACTGGATCTTTTTTTAAAAAATAGTAAGCTTTTGTGTTGTTGTTTGTCATCATGAAATTAGGTTCATTTTATATTTTACATAGAATAATGCACTACTTAGAAATAGGCTATATAGTCCCTATAGTATATATTAGTAAAAAATTTTATATTAGTAAGAAGAGCAAGGTCATGTATATGCTGATCCAAGAAGAGAGCTGGATTTTCTTCTCTCATGTCAAGACTGAAATGCCATTGAAGATAAAAATTAATTATTTGCCCGTGAAATAGGAAATCTCAGAGAGAATGCTGCAGCTAGCTGACAAATGATTACATTATCCTGAATATTTGCCATAACAAACTTCACAAATTCCAGATGATTTTCTTCTTTTCCAAAAATCTTCCTTTCCCAATAAAGGAGATTTCCATGGTAGAGTTATTGGGATTAAAATTATAAAGAGAAAATCAGTTTTTTATGTTGTTGGAGCAGAGAGAATTATTTGATATATCTACATAGAAACTCTGCTACCTAAAGTAATTAAACTTAAGTTTAGAGGTATCAAGTTGTGCACTAAAGACAAATGAAAAATTCTAGAATTCTGGTTGTATATTCTGTGAGATAAAATTTAAAATGTAAGTGCTAAGTTGACTTAGTTATTTTACTGTATTTACTTTATTACATAGAAAATATTACATTGCACAAATATCCTCTTATGGTATAAAAAAACCCTTTTCTAGTAAGTATTATAATATATTAAAATTTTAAAAGGGCCAGTAGAGAATGACACAATTAACACAGGTAAACAAATGATTCTGCATTTCCATATTAACGGTCAGAAAGGAAAGTTTATTTGAAACTGTTACCTATACTCAGTGTTTTCAGTGTTGTTATCAGAAGGTACCTGGAATTTAAGAAAGAAAGCAAAGGAGCAAGGGCCTGGGGTGGGGGTGGGGGTGAGACAGAGAGAGGCAAACCAAAAAACAGACTGTTAACTATAGAGAACACACCAATGGTCACCAGAGGGGAGGAGGTTAGGGGAATGGGGGAAACAGGAGATGGGGATGAAGGTATGCACCTGTGGTGAGTATGGAGTGATGCATGGAAGTGCTGAATCACTATATTGTACACCTGAAACTATTTACATTGTATATTACATTGTATATTAACGAAGTGGAATTTAAGTAAAAACATTTTAAAAAGAAGGTATTTAATACAACTGCAAAAATGGCTTCTCTGTTTTTCCAGATGGTTGGATTCAGTATTAGACTTTCTAGCCCATATTTCCCACTCTAAACCCAGTTTTATTGGACCTATAACCAGAAATATTTACAGATTTTATACTAGCTTTGAGCTGGTGCATCAAAATACCAGTAAATAAAACTAGAGCATATTTTCTTTTATAATACGATAAAACCACCTGTTATCCCAAAATTAACTAAAATCTCAACTTTTCAGAATTTTCTTCTGCATTCTGCACTAGTATGAATGAGGAATACAAAAACAACAAAAAATAAATTAATGTCAAGGATTTATCTTAAAAACAGATGATTTTACATTTCTTTTATTTACTTATTTTTTTTATTGTTACTTAATTTTTTTTTCCAGTGTTCCAAGATTCATTCCCCATTCCCCACACTCAGTGCTCTATGCAATAGGTGCCCTCAGTACCCACCACCAGGCTCTCCTATTCCCCCACTCCCCTCCCTCCAAGTTTTCAGTGCTTTTAGAAATGTAAAATCAAGTCCCTCAGTTTGGACACAGAAACAAACTGAGGGACTTGATTTTACATTTCTAAAAGCACTGGAAACATACAAATAAGCCCTGTGGTGATGTCTGTCCTCTGTTCCTTCATCTCCTATTTTGCTAGAGGAGTTCTGCAAGAGAGGAGAAGAAAAATAACTGGCTTGAGATATGTAGAGAATTCACAGAGCTGCTTTGCTATTTGACATTATCCTACAATTAATTAGTTGCCTTCCTTAAACAAAAAGAAATGTTATTTTTTGTGTCTTTATAAACTTTAGGATAAAGAGCCTCACAATAGTCTTATTTAGGTTTTGTCAATAAAAAAATGTATGGAGATTGGGGTGCCTGGGTAGCACAGTGCGTTAAGCATCTGACTATTGCCTTTGGCTCTGGTCAAGATCTCAGGGTCTTAGGATTAAGCCCCACACATCAGACTCTGTGCTCAGTGGGCAGCCTGCTGGGGATTCCCTCTTTTACTCTGCCTCATCCACTCATACTCTCACACTCTCTTTCTCAAATAAATAAATAAATCTTTAAAAATGTATGGACTTCTAAGAGAGAAGCTTAGTATCACCTTGTTCATCCCACTGAATAGATATTTTTCAACCACACACATTCATGATCATCAGTTTATCTACTTGTAGATCACAGTTACATAGGTCAAGAAAGATTAATTAGCCTTTACCAAGCAATTCATATCCAAATAATAGCTTCTAGCTTGTCCAGTCCAAAGCTTGGAATTATTCTGTCTTTGACATACTGTGTGTTAACTTGAAGTGTAAGATTTAGGCTAGTTCAACATGTGGTCTCCATTCTGACCCTACATCACATAGATTAAGAACCTGCAGTCTTGACCATGCTTAGTCTGGTTCAGTATGATATTCCAACCAGATACGATCAGAATAGATAAGCAGGTAAGCTTTGGAGACACTGGTTTGTATTGAACCAGAGAACATCCTATTCAGGATCTTGAATTAGAACTCAAAGGTGACTTGGTCCATGAGCAAGTCACAGTGTTTCTCAGAGAGTAATACATTTGACACTGACAACACTAATTGCAGTCTTTTGGTGACAGCAAAGAAAAAACCCTGTGTAACTAAAAATGGTAAGTGCAGGTATGGTAATTAAGCTACTAGACATTTGACCTATGTCTTTAATATTCTTGACAAATTTAAGGAGAAATTTAATTAGTAAACCTTCCAAAGTTATTTTCTAATAAAAAAGGAAAGAGAACACTTTAACTTAATTACTTATTGTCAGAAAAATAGAGTTGGCAATTTTATCAGTAATAAGTTTGTTCACAATCAACATTTTTTTAAAGCATCTTCCAGGAATATGTTTTTGCAAAGATTACTGATACACATGGGTTATTATTAAAATCTCAAAAGTCTTTCCTGGTATTACTATATTTAATTTGTTGAAATAACCCTAAGAAAGGACATCACAAATCTAAGAGACAGAGTTGAAATGCTTTGGCCTTGGATTCATTTCAAATGCCTGGGGCCTTCCTTTTGGAACACATTTTAGAACATGGCAAATGATATAAAATGAATTATGTACATGACACAGTGTGTGTATTTGTGTAAATGTGTAAACACATTTCCTCCTTTCCTTTCATGTTCTAATAAGCTTCTAAAGAGCTTCCTAAACTTTTTTGTGTATTGAGGTTACCTGCAGTATACTTAAGATGCATACCCCCATATTCTAGACAATAGAAGCTTATTTAGTGGGTCTGGAAAACTTTGTTTTTAAATAAGCACCCCAGATATTTCTTCTATAGACATTAAAACATAAACCATATTTGCAAAACACTGATCTAGAAAATGTGAATGAACTCCCATGACTAGTTTTATGTTTACAATGGTTTTCACTGTCCAATGCTGAATGGTCTGAGAAGGTGTGAAAGAGCTGCTTATAAAGAACACAAAGAAGTGGAGGAGAAATTATCTAATTTTTGCAATCATGACAATGACGGTAAATGTACTACAGCTGTCACAGGAAGGGTGCTTTCAGGATTGAACCTATACCCTTAGAAGTACATTCTGGTTCAAGCCTCTAGTTTTGGGAGAAAAAGAATTACCTTTATGTTTCTAAGCAGCCTGGTCCCACTTCAACAGGGACAGAATTGACAGAGAATCGGGGATGACTCCCTCTCCAGTAATGAAGACTTGTAGTTCATCCTTTAGAAAGGATTTATTTAACATGACAGATTCTGGATGAGAGTTATGGATGAAGCATATCACCTATAAAAATGCAGTGATATATAATTGAAAATTATGCTTTTTATTCCCTTTTTGACTTGACATAAACTATGTATAAATATATAATTTTTCTGGATCTTACAATGAACTTATATTATGGGAATAGCTTATAGAGTCAAAAGCAAAAAAATTCTTTAAATGTCCCATTTACCTATGAAGAATACTATTTACATTGGTTGGCAGCATAGGGTACTAAAGTGTTCTTAAAGTAAGAAATATGTGATTCTTTAATAAATCCCTTCCCAGTAGAAGTTCCAAAATCTCTATAATTCAGGTTTATAGAAGAAAAATTACCATATCTACCTTACATAAAAACTGTAATATAAAGGAAAAGAACAAACCTAGGAAACTGAGTTCAGCCAGTAAGAATGATCTCAGGAGAAAGAAAAAAACTTATGAGTAAGAGACAAAAAAAAAAAAAAACACTTTAGAATAACTATAAATTTGTTTCATAGAGATCTTCCAAGTGAAATTCTGTGCATGATGTGTTTAGTTCCCTTCTGATGATATCATAAATCTTCAACAATATTACGAGCGACAATATATGTTGTGTAATAAATAACATAAACATGTCACAAAATCAACCTAGGCACTTATTTCCAGCCTTAGAAAACATAGATTCTTCCTCTAAACCTTAGCTTTCTAAAAGCATCCTGACCATTCATCTTAAATCATAACTCCAGGGAAACAGCATTCATGTCTATCTTAATGGGCTCTGTGTTCCTTTAGAAAAGGCCACTGCTTCTACCCACTAGCCAGTACCGGCAAGTCCTACATCCAGACCTCTAGCATTCAGAAAGGACTGATCTCAAGCAGCACTGCGAGAGCCTGAGCCAGATTCTTCATCTTTTATCTTCCCAGAGAGCAGGAAGAACACAAGCAGAGATGGGTCCAGATGAGGACAGTTGTGAAGGAGAGGTACAATTCCTTTTAGAGTGCAATACATAAGGAGTAAGGAAAAGATACTCCCAGGAGTGAAATAGTCATGAACCAAGAAAACTGAGAAGAGCTTCTTAGAATAGATAGATGAAGCATTATCTATAAGGGACAAACCTGTGCTGGTGACTGGTGACCACAAAGAAGTTTCCTTGTTTATAAGTTGCCTTCTGACCTGAAGTTAAAAAGTTGGCCATGTGTGCCTGAGGTAAGTGTTCCGAGAACACATGCATCTTCCATGATGAATTATATACCACGTGTGTATTTATCCCAAAACAATGAGAATGTGGACTTTAGGGGAATAACTATTTTGGAAATGTAACCAAAACACTTGACCAAATATTTTGCAGTAACTTCTGCAATTTTTTTCTATTTCCTTACTGTTTTCAACCTATAGGGCTTGCAGTTTTCATTTGAAGAGATAAAATGATTTATCTTTTAAAATTGTGCTGTTGGGGCACCTGGGTGGCTCAGTCATTAAGCGTCTGCCTTCAGCTCAGGCCATGATCACAGGGTCCTGGGATAGAGCCCCACATTGGGCTCCTTACTCAGCGGGAAGCCTGCTTCTCCCTCTCCCACTCCCCCTGCTTGTGTTCCCTCACTATGTTTCTGTCAATTAAATAAATAAAATCTTTTTGTCCTGTTATCAAATGATATAAAGAGAATTGTGTTTATCGCTGCCTCTTTCAAGTGGATATCTTTTATCTTTTAAGTGGTAACCAGTGACCCAATGCTTTTCAAAATCATATTTTAAACTAAAAATTAATCTTCTAATATTTGTCATTTATTTTAACTCATGAGGCTTTCTGATTACTATGTATGGACTACTTTACATAGGGAAGGAATGTATGCTATTAGAAATCAGAAAAACTGTGTAAAACTGCTACTCATAATTTATCTGCTCCATGACACACAACAGCACCAATGCATCAACAGAAGCCCCTCATCTGTAATATTACAATTACATCACAACAGGGAAATATTAGCATCTGGATTCCATGTGTTGTCATTTTACAAAAAATAAGAATTGTGGTAATTTATATAAAGCCATATTGTAAAGTGTTAAGTTCTATGTAAATATTAACTAAGAAGATAGTTACGGTGAGAAGCCACAGTAAGAGAGCTCTTTGAGTTTTATTTTTTAAAGTTTCATTTAAATTACAAGTGTAATATTGGCTTCAGGTGTGCAATATAGTGATTCAACACTTCATACTACACCACTGCTCATCATGTGTACACTTCATCCCCATCACATATTTCCCCCTCCCCCTCCCCACCTCCTCTCTGGGTACTAGCTGTACGTTCTCTATAGTTAAGAATCTGTTTCTTGGTTTCTCCCTCTCTCTCTCTTTTTTTCCCCTTTGCTCATTTGTTTTGATATTTAAATTCCTCATATGAGTGAAATTATAAGGTGTTTGTCTTTCTCTGACTTATTTCACTTAGCAAAATACAGTCTAGCTCCATTTGTATATTGTCAGAACATTGCTTACAGAAACCAATGTGATAGTTATATTCAAATGACCCATTCTGAATCAAGAAAATTAGTTTAAGAAATAAACATTCCTCTTACACAGCTTATGTTCAAATCCTAGGCAATGATGGAATCCAAAACTCATAAATATTTTTATCTTGAGGATATTTTACCAGTTAATATCATTGAAGTAAAACTGGCTAGAGGTCATTTCAACCTTTGTAATACTCATGAAATCTGGGCACTTAAAATTTTCGATACAATTTACCTTTCTTCCACATAATCAAAACATGTTGAATTGAAATTAAAATTCAAAGAAATGAGAGTCAAGTCTGTATGTTCTATCTTTTTCTGCATTACCAAAACTCTCTTCTTTTTTTATCTTTCCTGGATTATCTGTGGACGTGTGTGTGTGTGTGTGTGTGTGTGTGTGTGTGTGTGTGTGTCTGTGTGTGTGTGGTGTGTGGTGTGTGTGTGGTGGAACGGGGGCAAGTTCATCAAGTTCATTCCACATCCTGGGAAGGTTGAGAGGAAAAAGAGAAAAATCTTTCCTGTCACAGCATCGTGCAAATGCCAACATGAACAAATGATCATTTTGACTTTTACTAATATAGCATGTCAAAAAAGACATTCTTTGCTTATATCTCTCGTCAGTTGCCTTTAAAATAACTATATGAGTTAATAAGAAATTGTTTGACTTTGTCAAGGAAAGATGACTTATGAATTTAAGCATCTGAAGACTTAAACAGTTCTGTGATGTGCTCAGTTTATTAATGGCCTTTGCTTCTCTCAATGTGGAAAAAAATTACTTTTCAATAGCATTCTTTATAATCATATTCTTCATCACAAGGTCAAGAGCTGCAAATGTCATAGTCTTAGGCTGACAAGAGAATTGAGGTTTAATTGATAAGCTTGTAAGTCTGTTCAATAAAATTTAAAAAAATGAATATTTCTATACTCCATTCTGCATGTGGATTTTTAAACTGTTAGGGAAAGGGATCAATGAGGATACAGAAAGTTAATCTGATTCAATGTCTGTGATGAAAAGAAACTGGCTAAGTATAAATTGGCAATTGGCATGCCTTATAAAAAAGATGTTATACCTTTTTTTCTGTTCATTTGAAAGGGATATAAATCCTTGTTATTTATTTATTTATTTATTTATTTATTTATTTATTTATTTGACAGAGAGAGAGATCACAAGTAGGCAGAGAGGCAGCCATAGAGAGAGGAGGAAGTAGGCTCCCTGCTGAGCAGAGAGTCTGATGCAGGACTTGATCACAGGACCCTGAGATCATGACCTGAGCCGAAGGCAGAGGCTTAACCCACTGAGCTACCCAAGTGCCCTAAATCCTTGTTTTAAGTCACTATGTTTGTAATAATTTGTACAGCAACAATAGGAACATAATACAAGTGTAACTAATTTCATCCATGTAGAGGACAAACCTGTACTGGATGGCCAGACTATAAAATGAATATAGGAATTTACTGTTCTATATAATTCCATATACTATCTCTTTATATTGTGAAAGTTAAAACCTTATCTTTCTTATTGACCCACTCACTCCAGCTCCCTTGACTATAGCTGGTCATAACTACTTTCACAAGCTCAATTTTCTAGCCACTCTATTTTACCTATCAATTTAAATAATTTATATGAAACTGATCTTCCCTAAAATAAGAAGTCTGAAAGACTATTTCAAATAAAAAAACAACTGACAATGATAAGCTCATTTTGGTCACAATGTGGGCAAAGTCTGCATGGAGTAAAGGGCCTTGGATTGATGAATTTCAAGCACAGGTAATGAACTCAGATACACTGAAATATATTTCTCTGTTCAAGTTTCTCCAAAATGCACTCCCCCAAATACGTTTAAAGTAACAATATATTTTGAGTAATTGTTTAGCAAATGATGTTTCATATTCTTGAGTTATCTTAATAATGAGAGCTCACCTCTAAATTCATGTTTTTTTCATTTTTAACCTCTTGACTCTGCTTATATTGTCCATTCATTTTTATTTACTCCACAAATAGCTACTGAGCTGCTACATCCTCCCAGCCCATGACTGAATCACTAGAGAGACTTCTGAAGATAACATAAATACTAGAAAAGCTCTCTTCATAGCCTTTCTGAAATCCTTCCTGTGGTTTAAGCCCCAATCTGTTCCTCTAGGCTTAGGATGTGGTATCATGAAAGGCAATACACTGTGATAATGGTAACATGGGAACTGGGATCAAATTGAATTGAAATAGTAGCCCTAATATATAATAACTAATTTGACATGGAAAAATACTACAATTTGCAGCCTTAAGTTTCAACATTTGTGCATCTGTGGCATAACACATAAGTAGTATAGTCTGTTTAAAGATTAAATGCAAATATGATGGACTAATGCTATTACTTCTGTAATCACTGCTTACAGAACTCTTCATATTAGGCCGGCAAAAATCTGTACCTTAGTTCTAAGCATCACATCCATGTTCAAAGCAGGTAGTAGAGGGAATGGTGGTACAATTACATTGTTGGTTTGTTTGTTTTTTTTTAAGAAAATCAGCAAGAAAAAAAGTCTACTTAAGGATCAAATTCTGTTAAATCATAGCTCATTAGCCAGAATCGCTATCTAAATGGTGAAATCTTACTTCCAGGGAAGATAGACAAAGAGAATCTAGAGTAGCATCAGGTGGATTATAAATGAAGTTAGTCAGAAAATGGCAGCTATGAAGCTCAGTTATTTGGAGAACCAAACTTGACTCCTCTTAGTGGGTCAATTTCTCTATGATTTGCTGTAATAGTACCAGGTCCCTGTCCTTCTTAACATTTAACACAATCATTAAACTTATATTCATTAGTGTAATTTTCTTTATTTATTAAGTTTTAATTTTAACTCCATTATAGTTAACATATAGTGTTATATTAGTTTCAGGTGTACAATATCATGATTTGACAATTCTATATATCACTCAGTGCTCATCACAACAAATGAACTCTTTAATCCCCATTACCTACTTTACTCATCCCCCACCCACCTCCCATCTGGTGGCCCAGTGTGTTCTCTATACTTAAGAGTCTATTTCTTGGGGCGCTTGGGTGGCTCAGTTGGTTAAACAACTGCTTTCGGCTCAGGTCATGATCCCAGAGACCTGGGACCGAGCCCCGCATCAGGCTCCCCGCTCAGCTGGAAACCTGCTTCTCCCTCTCTCACTCTCCCTGCTTGTGTTCCCTCTCTGGCTGTGTTTCTCTCTTTCAATTAAATAAATTAAATCTTTAAAAAAAAAGTTTATTAAAAAAAAAAGTCTATTTCTTGGCTTGTCTCTCTCTCTTTTTTCTTCCCCTTTGTTGTTTGTTTTATAAATTCCACATGAGTGAAATCATATGGTATCTACCTTTCTCTGATTGGCATATTTTGGTTAGCATTTTAGTCTCTAGGTCCATTAATGTATTGCAAATGGCAAGATTTCAATCTTCTTTATGGCTGAGTAATATTCCATTCTGTATATATGTTGGAAAAAAGTGGTGAGAGTGGACATCTGTCTTGTTCCTGACTTAGGGGAAAAAGCCGCAAAAGAACAAATCCTCCAGAGAACAAAAGCCTGAAAACCTGGTTGCCATGGAGCCCAGCCCCTAGGAAGGGGGCGGAGAGACTCAGCCCAGGTAACAGGGACTGAAAAACGATGTGGCAGTCCCCTTCCCCAGAAGGCAAGCCAAAAGAACAAGAGGAAAACACCAAAAATGTAAAACTCCAACATCAGGGGAAAGGCAAAATATTAAGCTCCTGGTACTACCCCAAAAGCTGTATGCTTTATAGATACAGCTTTTCACTTTATTTTCTTTTTTAACTTTTTTCTACTTTTACTTTTAAAGTCTTCACTTTAAAATCTTTTTTTTTTTTTGAAGATTTTATTTATTTGACAGAGAGAAACACAGCCAGAGAGGGAACACAAGCAGGGGGAGTGAGAGAGGGAGAAGCAGGCTTCCCCTCAAGCAGGGAGCCCGATGTGGGGCTCGATCCCGGATCTCCGGGATCATGACCTGAGTTGAAGGCAGTTGCTCAACCAACTGAGCCACCAGGCACCCTAAAGTTTTCACTTTAAATTTAAAATTCATTCTCATGGTTTTTGTTCTTTTAATTAACCCATTTATTATTACAACATGATAATACAACACTCCATAACTTTTATTTTTTCAAACACATAACTGTGTTTTCTGTGTTGTTGTTGTTGCTTCTTTTGTTTGTTTCTGCTTCTTTTCCTTTTTTCTCTCTTCTTTCCTTTATTCTTTTTTCTTTTAAATATACATATAGTTATAAGCTTCAAGGTAACCCTTCATTCCTACTCAATACTACCCCTATATACAAACCAGTTTTAATCTCCCTATATCTTTAGAAAGTAGACTCCTCTAACAATAATAACAAGACACACCCAGGAGGATCTGTAGTACTTTCTTTGCCCACAAGGAGGGTTTGCATTCACCTTCCCACCCTATTCTGCTGTCAGTGTTTCTGTGTAATTGTTTTTGCCTTTGTAATATATAAATACTGGTCTTGGGGGTCATTCAGGTTGGGTTTAGCTTTTTGATCTCTTTACCTTTATTTTACTCTTGATGGTCTTTTTCTTTACTCTGTCGTAGTTTTGTACCATGTAAATCCTACCCTTGAGGCCCATTCTTGCTGGGTTTTTTTTCTTGCTTTTCTCTTTTTCTCTTTCTTTTTTCTTTCTTCTTCCTTTTCGGTGTGACTTCTGATTACTCTGAAACCTTCCAATGAGCAATTCACCTGGATAGTGGTTGATATATTCAGCTATACATCCCCTCAACCACCCCTCACCAAAATGACTCGGAGGAGGAACAAGCAACAGAAGAAAAACCCAGAGACTGCAACCCTTGTCACAGAATTATTGGAAATGAACATAAACAATATGACAGGAATGGAATTCAAGGTAGCAATCATCCAAGCAATGGCTAAGTTGGAAAAGAACATTAGTGACAAGATAGAAGCTCTAATGACAGAAATGAAAGCAGAATGGGCAGAGTTTAGAAACGCTATTAGTAAGATGCAATCTAATTTAAATACACTAACAGCTAGAGTAGGTGAAGCTGAAGATCCTCTTCTTCTTTTTGAAATAGTTTGAGAATAGGTTAAGACTCCTTTAAATGTTTGGTAGAATTTACCTGTGAAGCCAACAGGTCCTGGACTTTTGTCTGTTGAGGTTCTTTTATTTTATTTTATTTTATTTTATTTTATTTTATTTTATTTTATTTTTTTGTTTTTGTTTGTTTGTCTAAAAAATTTCATTTATTTATTTCAGACAGAAAGGTAGTGAGGGAGAGTGAGCAAAAGTGGGGTGGGGAGAGGAGCAGAGGGAGAAGCAGACTCCCCACTGAGCAGGGAGCCTGATGCAGGGCTTGATCCCAGGACCCTGGGATCATGACCTGAGCCAAAGGCAGACGCTTAACTGACTTAGCCACCTAGGCGTTCTCCTGGGAGTTTTTTGACTACTGATTCAATTTGATTGTTGATAATTGGTGTTTCCAAATTTTCCATTCCTTCCTGTTTCAGTTTTGGTAGGCCATATGTTTCTAGAATTTATACATTTCTTCTAGGTTGTCCAATTTGTTGGAATGTTTTTCCATCCCCTCACTTTTACTCTTCAGGTGCCTTTAGGTCTGAAATTAGTCCCTTAAGGGCAGCATACACATGGACCTTTTTTTTTTTTTTTTAAGAATTTATTTATTTATTTGACAGAAAGAGACAGAGAGAACATAAGTGTGGGTGTGGAAGGTAGAGAGAGGGAGAAGCAGGCTTCCCACTGAGCAGGGAGCCTGATGTGGGGCTCCATCCTAGGACTCTGGGATCATGACCTGAGCCCAAGGCAGATACTTAAATGACTGAGCCACCCAGGTGCCCCTTGTTTTTATTTTGTTTTGTTTTGTTTGTTTGTTTGTAAATCCATTCTATCACCCTATAAAACAACCACAAAACAAAAATAAAATGGCTATACCAATAATTACTTTCAATGTAAATGGGCTAAACACTCCAATCAAAAGACATTGTTTACTTTTCCTCTATTGAATTATTTTCCATCTTTAACAATCAAAGTAAAATAAGTAGACAAGCAAAAAATAAAATCTTGCTTGGCTTCAAATCACACCCAGCCACCACATTCCCTTACTCAGCTAACAATGATCAGAGTATCTTGACAATCACTCCACTGACAATAGGTTGACAGCTAAATCCAACAGCCAATTCTCATATTAGACATTTTAGTAGCAACTGACTCAGTTGAAAATATGTCCCTTTATGAAACTCTTCACATGGTGCCTAGGACAGCATTTTCTTATTCCAATCAAGCAGTGGAGCCTATTTCCTGCCTCTGCACATCTGTTTGCTTTGTGATTTGCTTTTTCCGACAGAATGACATGAAAGTGACCTTTCATGCTAATTACAGGTTTGGACTCAAATAGCGTTGCATATTTCTCATCTCCTTGAAAACTTGTCTGGATACTGCATGAACAAGCCCCTAGCTATGTGGGTGAGGAGTGGCTTTGTGGAACAGAAGATGAGTTGTTCTACTTAAAGCCATCTTAAACAAATCAGCCCTTACTTTATCCCAGAGTTAACCACAGATGTATGAGAGAGCATGGTTGAGACAAAAGTGCCCACTGAGCCCAGTCTAAACCTTGTTTCCTCAGAAGAATAAACTAAATAAATGCCTTTTGTTTATATCACTAAAAAAAAATGAAGTCATTTCTATGACCAATGTATAATTAATATAGTCTCGCAGCATCTCAAATCCCAGACTCCTTCCAGTCTTCCCCATCTTAGAAAATGGTGCTACCTTCTAACCACTGATGTACATACAAAATCCTGGGTCATCTTGTTTCCATTCTTCATCAAGCTTCACATTCAATTTGTGTCTTAGACTAGGGTCCCTAGCAAGGAGAGTATGAGAAAAAACCATTACATGATGCAACTTTATTAAAGACTAAAGAACAAAGGGAATAAATCAGAAGAGGTGGGAAAGCCACTGGAGTTATTTTATCAAGTTGGCCTCTAGTAAATACTACTGCTTGCTCAATTCTACTGTACAGTTATCTGAAAAGTGCAATAATTGTATTTCAGGACTGTCTCTGTGGGAGAAAGAGGTAATTAATTTCCCATGTGCTTTATCCTTCTAGCTCAGCTGTCTTAGATTAGCTAAATCTTCAGCCTTGGGCTGATAACAGTTGCACTCTTCAGTACTATCCCTGCAATGTACACTGGGCAAATTCTTCCACAATTCTGCATCTGAAATTTCACAAGGTTGTCCCAGTTGGAAGACCAGAAGTTTAGTTGCACTTCTGAGAAGTTGGCCAGAACCCATGAAGAACTAATGATGCCTTCCCACAAGACAAAAAATCTTTTTCCACCACAGATGCCTCTAGCACCACTGAATATTCTTGGTCACATGGATAAAGCTAAAGGTCATGTACAGGTTCCCCATAAACTGTGTGGTTTTTTTTTTTTTAAGATTTTATTTATTTATTTGACAGAGAGAGATCACAAGTAGGCAGAGAGGCAGGCAGAGAGAGAGGAGGAAGCAGGCTCCTTGCTGAGCAGAGAGCCCGATGCGGGCCTCAATCACAGGACCCTGAGATCATGACCTGAGCTGAAGGCAGAGGCTTTAACCTACTGAGCCACCCAGGTGCCCTAAACTGTGGTTTTTATATAGGAAGTATAAAGTACAGAAATGTAGCATTATCTTAGAAAGATAAATTTATGTTAGGGCATCTCCAAAATCCTGGAACCCTAAAAACTTTACCACCAAAGCAGTCTTTGGAATTTTCAAGTTTATCTTCCACTGAATTCTGGCAGGATCAGGGGTTATCTCTGAGGTTCCCCTTAACTCTTCCTGCTTTGTGGCTGTACCTGGAAAGTCAGGGAACTAATGTTGCACTGCCTTCTGAGTATTCTCTCCACTGAAGCAGAAGGTGGGGAAATAATAACCACAGGAATTTATTGGAACCACTGAACAACCTGTGAAATAAACTTTGACTCACCCGCCCCCCAAAATCAAACTGATAGAAACATAAAGCAGATTGGTGGATACCAGAAGTGGTGGTGGGGAAGTTGGTCAAAGGGTACAAACTTCCACTTATAAGATGAAAACATTCTGGAGATCTAACATGGTGACTAGATCTAGCAAGGTGACTATAGTTAACAGTACTGTATTACCTATTTTAAAGTTTCTAAGAGAGGAGATACTTAAAGTTTTACCACATACAAAAGACTCTAACTATCTGAGGTGATAAGTGTATTAACTAACCTATTGTAGTTATCACTTTGCAATACATACATATATGAAGTCATTACATTATGTATCTTAAACTTATACAATGTTTTATGTCAATTATACCTCAATAAAGCTAGATATTTGTTAAATAAATAGGCAATAAAAATTTCATCTATGTTGCTCCTGGGAACACTGAGGTATGAGAGATATAATGAGTATCATTGTGAGTCATAGTACCAGAAGTGTTATACTTTGGCTTTCTGCTCATTACACTATGACTATCTTACTCTGGAAGGTTACGTTTGGGTGCCTCTCCCCCTACTATTATAAATTCCACTGATACTAGAAAGCCCAATTCCTTGGGAGAGTCTTCCATTGTCAGTCCTGGCCATCCAAGAGCAGCCATCAAACTCGCTAAGATCTTGCAGCCCCTTCTGCACTGCATTTCTTTTCACCCTGATGATGGAGTATCACAAATTTTAGGTGTGACCTAATCCATTCAAAATGTTCAACTCTCTGAGCTCGATGATCCTTTGTCAACACTATGTCAGGATAGTATTAGCAAGTTCGCTGTAGATACTCCAGGCTTTTGCGTCCAACTTTCAAAAATCCCTCCTCATCCAGACTACAAATTGAGTGTCTCCACATTAATACATTTTCTCTTTTTCAACTTTACAGTCTGGTCCTCTCCTTTCAGACTAACATCTTGAAAGCACACTCACACATATATATTTTCTCTGCTTCACCAATATTAAACAGCCTTGTATATCCTTCAGCTTGTGATTTCTTCTTGAGTCAGGGGTTGTACTCCCCTGATCAGGCTATTCTAATGGTAATTTAACATGAAATCAATACAAATTAATAGAGGTTAGAACTTGAGAAAAATAGGCATAATTTTGGGAGGCACCTGCCAGCGATAAAGTCATCGCCCAAACTCCAAGCAAGGAGAAATTATTTTTCTTTAGCTAGGAGAAAAGGGCTGCTTCCCCTTTTAAAGGTTGCAGGAGACTCAGAGAGTTCCAATTTCTCAGATGTATCCACCAAACGTGTATAAAATTCCATTTTTTTTTCTATCAGGGCTGTTTGATAGGAGACATCTTGTAGCTGTGAATTATTTCTCTTTTTTTGCCATTTTTTGCAAATGGATCCTAGGCTTGGTTTTCAGCACAGCAGATCCCACATCTATGAAGCACATGGTCCCACTGCATGTGGACAAGTTTCTACCAACCTACTTACAAAGTAAGCCCCTTATTGTAATCAAACCAGTGAGCAATCTAGCTCTAATTATATCCTAAGTGTCTGCTTTCTACTATCTTAGACTGAATTCAGAAAAGATGTCCATGTTAAAAGGTACTATCCCCTCTTAAGGAATATAACCTTGAGATGCAATAATAAAGATAAAATGAATAAAGTGGAGAATTAGGGAAAGCCAATACAAGATATGTTGAGTTAAATACCACTATCTTATTGGATATGACAGCAACAGCCCACAAGAAGTTTTTTGATTGCATCATAGGCAACTCATTCATCAGGAGAGAGGACCATTTGTTCACCAGCCCATATACATACTAGGCATGACCTATCTACAAGTGATTGTTTATGCATAGAATACATCCTCAAATGCTTCACCTTTCAACAGCAAAAGGAAGGAGGCCAGCGAAAAATAACATCAGTTTGACACATGCAGTTGGTCTTGGCCATCATGGATGGAAGGAGAGACAAGTCAGGTTGGGTAGATTTTCAGAGGCCTATTATAGGCAGTGTCTACTGCAAACCATTCACAGGGGTGTATCTGTATCTTTAAAATATCTTGAAAACAGACCTTCCTACCACTTCCTGACACCCTTCCTCTGCCTGCATCACCTGCAGACTCCGCCCAGTCTCCACTTCCATTGCTGCCTCCCATTTAGACTGCCTAATGTGAATATACTCATCAGATCATGTCATTTTCCTGCTCAAAGCACACATATAAATAAACATAGTCACACAAAAAATAGAAAATAAACTGGGATAAAATAAAATAGTAATGTTGGTTGTTTTTCAGAGATAAACAATGACTGTAATTTTTCTATATGATTTATTACCTATTATAACTGCCCTAGTATATGCATGCTACCTTTGAATTCAGAAACCAATAAAATAATTTAAAGCAATATAAATATTTCATTGCCAAAACTGAAGATGTAATATGATCAGTAGTCTAATATAAGAAAATATTTTGGGGGGGAACCTGGGTGGCTCAGTGGGTTAAAGCCTCTGCCTTCAGCTCAGGTCATGATCTCAGGGTCCTGGGATCAAGGCCCGCATTGGGCTCTCTGCTCAGCAGGGAGCCTGCTTCCTCCTCTCTGTCTGCCTGCCTCTCTGCCTACTTGTAATCTTTCTCTCTATCAAATAAATAAATAAAATCTTTTTTAAAAAAAGAAAATATTTTTTTACTTTAATTAAAAAAGGACCCCAAAGAAATATTTATTCTATCCCTTTCTACTCTACATGACAAGAAGACTACTTTCTGTATCTTCTCTCTCACACAGATGTAGTGACAAGAGAACCTAATAATGGCACAGGAAGATGAGTTGGCTTTCAGCTTTGATCCTCCTCCTGCTGAGTACCAGGCTTTATAAAACCAAGAGATAGAAAGTATGCAGCCACAAATCTGACTAGGAGTTTTCTGTGTCATTCAAAATGAGGACTAACAATCACTCTAAATGACTGGAAATATACCAGGACAATTATGCATTTTGGAATTTATTGGGTCAAGAGCAAGAAAATATATCTGCTTCTGCAATTGTATAAATTGCTATGAATATAAATTTTCTTTCAACTAATTTGGGGAAGAAGATTAATTTCATGATTACAACAATGGATTATTTTCTATTTAATACTATAATGAAATGTCTTTTTGGAAAATTATTTTATATATCTCAACAAATAGTCAATTTATTTGAAAATTACAAATGGAAATCATCACCACCACCAACATCATCAGTAGCATTATTTTTCTGGACCAGTTATTTGCCAAGGAATGTGATACAGTCTTTTAAAAAAAATAACAACAACAACAACTTTACTTTTTAGAGCTGTCTCAGGTGCACAACAAATTTGAAGATACAGAACTTCCTTATATACACCCTGCCCCCACACATGCACAGCCTCCCCTACTATCAATATCCCTCTCCAGTTGGTACATTTTGTTAATCAATGAACCTACACCAATGCATCATTATCAACCAGAGTTATAGTTCATGTTAAGGTTCACATTCCTAGAACTTACATTCTGTAAGATCAGACAAATGTATAATAACATATATCCACCATTAGAGTATCATACAGAGTACTAAGTTCTAATAATAATTCCCTGTGCTCTGGATAGTCATCCTTCCTTCCCCTCAAGCCCTAACAATCACTGATCTTTTTACAATTTTGCCTTTTCCAGATTGCCATTATAGTGGAAATCAGACAGCCTTTCAGACCAGCTTCTTTTACCTAGAAATGTGCATTTAAGGTTCCTCCATGTCTTTTCATGGCTTAATAGCTAGTTTCTTTTTAGTACTGAACAATGTTCCATTACCAAAGTTTATTCATCTTTGTTTTTCCCAAATTTTGGTAATTATGAATAAAGCTTCTATAAACATTCATGTACAAGTTTTCAACTCCTTTGAGCAAATAACAAGGATTGTGAGTACTGAATCATATGATAAGAGTATGTTTAGTTTTGTAAGAAGCTGTCAACTGTCTCCAATGACTATTTTCTATTTTCTTCATTCTTATTAGCAATGAATGAGAGTTCCTGTGACCCCAAAACTCACCAGTGTTTGGTGTTGTCAGTATTCTGGATTTTGGCTATTATAATAGGTTTGTAGTGGTATCGCATTATTGCTACTATGCATTTCCTTGATGACATATGATGTTGAGCACCTCTTCATATGCTTATTTGCCATTTATATATCTTCCTTGCTGAGGTGTCTGCTTAGGTCTTAGGCTACTTTTTAATTGAGTGGTTTGTTTTCTTATTGATGAATTTTCAGAATCTTTGTATATTTTGGATAACAGTTTGTTATCAAATGATACATACTTCACATGAATGACCTTAGTCCTTGGACTACCTCATGAACTATATGAAATTTCTCTGCCCATTTTACATTACTGATATTAAAACATAGAGAGGTTAAGTTACTGTCAAAACCATTAAGCTAGTCTATTGACCTGAATGCCTTGGAAAGCAAGGTTAAGGCACAGAACTATAAGAGAGTTTGGGGAACTCTGAAACACCTGTAGAAAATACATGAAGAAGGAGCAAGAATGGGCAGGGAAGGCCTTTGAGATATGGTATAGGTCTGACACATTAGAAGGAGTTTTAGATTGCAAAATACCTTCCAGAAATACTCAGCCAGTCTGACAGGAGGCTCTGGAGCCAAGATTGCCCTGGCAGCCCCTCACACTGGGTCTTTGGTTAGAAGGTGTCAAGGAGAACTTTAAGTTTTGTGTCAGGAATCAAATATGCCAAATTGAACAAACAGAATAGATCCTATCCACAATCAAAGAGTCCAAAGAGCTGGATTAAATAAACTAGCATTTTATATACATTCCAGACGTTACATACTCTTCTGTTCATTCTCATCATTGTGTATTTGGTTATATGTTTGTACTATTATGAATTGGGCTGATAAGAACATTTATATACATAATTTTTGCTAAACAAATATATGCACATCTGTTGAAAATATACCTTGTAGTAAAATTGCTTCTGGAGTTTACATTTGCTTAGCTATAATAAACAGTGGTGAGTAACATGTCAGAATATTATATAAATTTTTGCCTCCCACTAGTAGTGTATGACACAAAATTTCCATATTTTCACCAACACTTGGTACTATTTTCTTCAATGTCTCTGGTAGGTTTAATATTTTTCTCATTTTTGTTTTAATTTTTAATTTTAATATTCCTATGACTAATGAGTTTGGGAATTTTCCATTTTTTGCTTATTAGAATATCACATATTTTGATGTGCTTCTTTAGGTCCCCCTTTTTATTGATCTGCCTGTTTTTGTCATTGACTACAGGAAAACATAAATACTTATTTAACCCATTGTCAGATAAATGTATTCACAAATATATACTGTAATTTGCATTTTCCCTAGATATATCTTTAAAAAGCCTCTATGGATTGTGCTATCTTAAGAAAATTTGCCTAAAAACAAAACAAAACAAAACAAAAACCAAAAACCTTTTCTTATTCCAAGGTCAGGAAGGTTTCCTACATTAACCTCTAGAAATTTTATGTTTTGCTAATCACATTTATCTATAATCTGTCTGAATTGTTTCTTATGCTATAGTTTGGGGTTTTCTTCATATATATTTATTTTCTTTCTAATAGTTATAGGTTTCCTTATTAGCTATGACTTAATCATACCTGGTAAGTGTTTATATGTCCCATCCACAGTATCATTCTGTTCAATATGATTTATATATTCTTATGTGCCTTCCTCTTTATCCTACTGATCCATGTTTTCTTCATTTTATCTTGTCAAAATTAACCCCTGGAACTAACACTTAACACACCTGCCTGAAGAGAGTTCATCCATACCATCTCCTTATTTCTATTCCACTGAAGTTAGGAGACATGTTGTTTGAGAGTATACATAAATTCTTCTCAGATACACATGAAAATCCTCATCCACATCACACTAGTCTCTAAAATAAATGAAAAGGAACATGTTTCAAAAGAGAGATGTAAATCATTATTATTCTTTTTCAGGATTAAGAACTAAGTATTTAATAATTATTTGGCTGTATAAATTCTTGCTTGGTATTTAATAATTTAGACCTATCAGAAGTTTTTACAGTACTAGATATCTGAGAGGAACTATTGCTGACATGAATTTATGTGCTCCATAACATACCAGTGCTATATTAGGGATGTTAACTCTCTACAGAGAGCAGTGAACTTCATTTCATCCACAAAGCCAAATCAAAATGCCATATACTAAAAGAAAAGCCCTTGGGGACATTTGTCAACTGGAAAATGTTTTCTTTGAAATAAGTACTCTGCAGTCTATCAGCCGTAATTATTTTCTTCTGAGTTTATAAGCTAGTGCTCTCATCTAGAATTCTGAAATCTACTGCAGCACAACACTCACTTAGCAAGGAAAAACATCTGATCATCAATGACAAACCAGGGAGAAGCCATCTTGACCACCAGCTGAGCATCTTTTGTCAAGAGCTAAAATTAGTTTAATAGAAAGTGGGAGTAATTCTCTGAAGACTTTTCTTTTTTATAGATCTCTCTTACCACAAAGCTGATGAGAATCAGTCTCAGTACAGGAAAGCCACAAAAGTAACAATTATGAGAAATAATCAGCCTAAAGATGGAGATAAGATACTTTTTTTTTTAACCATTGGCTACTTCTGTAAATAATGTTTTCCACTTAATAAGCTATGACGCTTATAAAATGGATCCATGCTTAAGGATTGATATTCTACATTTTCCACAGGAATGTTTGTGGCTATGTTCTGCTTTAGCTATTTTTTTAAAGGTTTTATTTATTTATTTGACAGAGAGAGAGAGAGAGAATGAGCAGGCAGAGCAGTAGACAGAGGGAGAGGGAGAAGCAGGCTCCGCTCTGAGCAGAAAAACCGATGTGTGACCCAGGACCCTGGGATCATGACCTAAGCCGAAGGCAGATGCTTAACCGATAGAACCACTCAGGCGCCCCTCTGGTTTTAGCTTTTTAAAATAACTCAAAAAGACTTTTTAGCCCTAATACTTTTGTACATGGGAAGCAGACCTGGTTGTATTTTACCAACTTAGTCACTTTGTTTCAAGGAGACAGAAGGAATTTTAGTGACAAAAAGATAAAAAAGAAACCCTTCCATGGTAATTCTAAGAAACAAATGAAATAGAAGGTACTTTATATATATATACATATGCTTTATATCTATACGTATGTGTATGTATGTAATACATATAATGTATTTATATATATTCTACAAATATATTTATAAGGATAATTTTCTATTAAATTTTCTCAAAAATTAATTTGAATTTTATATACATATAATTTTACATATCTATCATTTAAGATAAATATAATTTTGTGACTCCACAAAATATGACGGATTATTTTTATTTATGGCCAAATGTAGATAATTATAAACTTTTTTTTAGGTGTATAGAACTGTGGGTGCCCCCAAACTTTCAAATTAACACAAATAAAATTGCCTAAATAGTAATAATGCTAATTAAGAGCATTATTTTAGGAGGATAGGTGACTTTTTTTATGTTGGAAATAGATAACTGACTTGGGGGGGTTGAATGCAATGATGTTGTTCCCAGTTCTATGTTGTATTTAATCCATTTTTCTATATTCTTCAATTATTCTGTTGCAAAAACTTATATAACCGTATTGTAGAATAAGGAATTGAAAAAGGCTTCATATTTAACCAAATCACAAGAGACAGTTATTGGTACTTTTAGGAGGTGCCACTTAGTAACTTTGAAGCCATCCAGTTCACTTAAATGTAAACCAGAGCTAAAATTTCAAGGAAATCTTATTTAAATTGATATCTACTTCAGTTGTTTTCACAAAACAACATCATTCATTGGATGTTTACTGCAGCATCATAGCAGGTATTTGCAACGTGGTACATAAAATACAGGAGCAGAGACAAGCAACATTCTCCTAAAAGTTTCCTCATGATGCACATCATTGCCTCCACTACAGCATGTTCTCTGACATAGTGATTCCAACTCCATGCTATTTAAAGTACTGAAAAACTTTGTTTGCCTGCTGTCAAAGATGAACACTAGTTAACATGGTCACGGCAGACACCAATCCATAATAACTAGTGCAGCAGAGAAAACGGAACCGAACTGAACTCTGATTCCTAAGCCTGTGACTGGCATTTTACAGGAAGGAGGATGGAGTGGGAGGTGAGAACAGAGCTTGTTAGGGTCAGGGAAGTGAACAGTTACACAAGGCAGAAGGAGAGGAGCCTGGTCCCTGTGGAACACACACAGAGTTTGGGAGATGGGCCCTCTCTTCAGGTGCTGATTGAAACACACAGCAGATAAATGCTATCTTTGGTCTATATCTTTATTTTATCTTATGTAGGTAAAATTCCAGCTATTTATAACCCATTCTTTAAGAGAGCATCCATGTACTAGTGTTGATGTCTTTCAGGTTAAAAGACTAGGATTACGCTCTTTCAGCTCCAAGTCTGCTGTTTGCTTCAGACAAACAGAATATATTGATTAGAAAAGTTTTCAAAGCTCAAATGAACTATGCATACACTTAGTGTTTACTATGTTCTATGCACTGTTTTATGTGCTTAGTAAAAATGATTTTCTTAGTCATGAGAACCCTATAATAGAGATGCTAGAATTATGCTTATTTTACAAATGAAGAAACTGAATCACAAAACACTGTGACTGTCCAACACTAGGTAGCCAGCTACTGAAGAAGGTGGGATTCCTTGCTCCTTTGTCCACCATTGCCCAGTGAGTGCTCTGAAAGAACCACCCCCTGCTGGAATCCTGGCCCTCCCTAGTTTCTGGTCCCTGTTCATACCACGAAGGAAGAAAAAACTGAGGAAAAGTCAAGTATCAAAGACGAATGACGAATTATCTAAAAATAACTTGCTATTTCATTTACTGAATATTATAAGCATTTTTTAAATGCTCAAAAAATACACACTGTTATCAAGATGAGCCAAAGAGGAAATTACCAACTCTGTTTCCCACATCTTCATTCTCTCTTTACCACATCTCCTCTGTGCCTTCTCCCTTCTCAAATCCTATTCCCAAACCCACAGATTTGGGTCATTCAGAAATTTTGAGAAGCAGCTACAGTTTTCTATAAAACATTACATTAAAACGGATTTCAGTTTATAGATGTATCTTGACAAGCAATATGGCAAAATACTTTAGATACTCTTCAGCATGTGACATTTTTATAAAATAATACATAGTCTCTGACTGAAATCATTGGATATTTGAAAATCTCAGAGGACACAACACCCATGGAAAATAGGCAGACACAATTAATCTCTCAAAATCAGAGGAAAATGTTGCTTTCAGATTTCTCACTTACTCCAAGTGAGGATCATGCATTAAGGGCCTCTTTTGTATATCACAGTCTACATTAGAAGCATTAATTGAAAGTGAAAGTTCACAAGAAAAAAAAATCATATGTGTATATTTTTTCCCTCTAAAATCCTGACAATAATGACAAGTCATCTCCAAATTAACTTAACATAAATATAGGAAGAGGTGTGCAAGAGACAGATGGAAATTGTATATGCCAGACATGCCAGGGAACATGATGATCAGTTTTAGAGAATTTGCTACATTTGAGTTGCTGCTATTAATTTATTCATTCTGAACTCCCAGTCTAGGTGCAACAAATGAGGGTCACACCGAACTGTTTTTACTCGATCTGAGTTGCTTTCATAAGGCTCACACTTTGATAGTCTGATTACTGCCTCATTAAAACAACAGCTAGAAATTGAACCAAAACATTCAGCTAACTCATTTCAAACTGTTTGAATGTTGGCTTTTTCACTAGAATATTACTTTGTCCTATATTTGAGCAACATTTCTATCACTCAATTTATGGGTGTAGGTTTAGGACTGTAGTTAAGGGAGGAAAAAAAGGAGGAATTTTAATTGACAATTAAAAAAAGAGATTGCAGTGGCTCCATGCTGAGGAAAGAGCCTACTTAAAAAAAACAGAGATTGTAGTATTGTAACAAAAAAACTATTGTTTTGAATGGAAAACTAAACACCCATTATGCACACACAGGCACTTCTACACACTGGCACACTGGCAAGTGTCCATGCACACACACACACACACACGCACACACAAGCACACACAAACACACACTTTCCCTTCTCCTCTACTTCCCCGTACCTTAGGAAGACATTCTTATTTAATGAAATATTACTGCAGTCAATGATCATATGAAGGCTTCCTTTGAAAATGTGAAACAAAAAAACAAGTGTGCAAAAATGTGGTTTTAGAGACTTCAATATCAATTAATTCTCTCTGCTCTTTGGAGGTATTGATACATAATTTCATTCTTAATATGTATTTAATGTGAAATTGATTAAAAAACATGTAATGATAACAACATAACATATATTTAAATCAACTGTTAACTTTTTGACCCCTTACTCTTATCTTAGCATGGCCCAAAGATCTGTAATACTTGTGGCAGTTAAACTGGAAGCTTTAGGTACTGATGTACAAACAAAGAAATTGTATAAATCCCTTTCTCTATTTTATAGGGATATTTAGCTTCAGCTCCCTACATTGAAAACTGAGGAACTTAAAAAAAAAGGGGGGGGAGGAGAAAGAAAGAAAACTGAGGAGCTGATAAAGATGGATATTTAAATCATCAGTCTAGTCTACTTCTTGACAAGTCCTCTGAAGTAGGTCTAGCACCATTCTTTATTTTTTTTTTTAAAGATTTTATTTATTTGACAGAGAGAAACACAGCCAGAGAGGGAACACAAGCAGGGGGAGTGAGAGAGGGAGAAGCAGGCTTCCCGCCAAGCAGGGAGCCCGATGTGGGGCTTGATCCCGGGTCTCCAGGATCATGATCTGAGCGGAAGGCAGTCACTTAACCAACTGAGCCACCCAGGCGCCCCTAGCACCATTCTTTATAATGTGCAGAAAAATGCTACCTATTTCCCTATCTTTGGGTATCAGACATGACCCAGACTTAGTTACCTACTTTTTCCTGGGAGGTTCATAGTCGGGCATTTAAATATATGGGGTTAACACCACAAGTGTTCGGCTTTATCCCTTCAACTTCCTTGGTGATTCTATAGCCTAATGGAGCCTGCTTTTTATTTTAAACTTCATATGAACTTTCCGCATAGATTTGCAGGCCCATAATCATGCTTCATTTTGTAAACCAACCTTCACTGTGTCTGCCTTTTACCATAAGTTTCTTTTCTCTGGAAGAGGGCTCTTCTTTTCATAGATACACAATGCAACCAGAATGCATTATTTATGAGCTTGGATTGCGGGGCTCCCAGCTATAATAAAACCATTACAATCTCTGAAATATGAAGATTTTTTTAAAAGTTGATTTTACTCTTTAAATAGGCACATAGACTAGCTTTGAATGTGCAGCCTTAGACTTTCACAACCCCGTGAAGGAGAACTCTATCATTCAAGGAAAGACTCTCCAGTGACAGTCTGTCCCTGAGCATCATCCGTATGATGTGGCTTTCATAATACATTGCCAAGTGTCGCATATCAGCAAGCACTGGGGCGAAGAGAAAAGTCACTTTAATCAATTATTAGTGTTACGTATCATCGCAGTGTCACCAGCTGGCACTCAAGAACACAAACCTATAGAGAAGAGGTTATATCACTGCTATTTTCATTAGTCATATCTTTGAATCCAAGGTGAATAAAAGAAAGATTGTTAAGGGATTCCTCAAAAAGTGCAGTATATCAACATTTATGCAACACTGTCAATGTTGTCAGGTAACAAATAGAAATGTTAGTTCAACTTTCTCTTTAGAATTTAAGCTATTTGAAAATTCTACCCACAAGTTCTATGTGACATTGCTTCCTTCAGAGTACACTTGATTGTGGATCCTGACTACTTTAAAGATTATTTTATAAAACATGTATACACATATACACAGATACACATCTGCACAAACACATACACCTATACAAAGACATACATATACTTACATAAAAACTTACACAAGCGTGTGCATACACACCCTTACATACCTACATAAACACACATACATACACCTATATAAACACATACACCTACATAAACATACATGCACACATATACACACACCAACACAAATACATACACATACCTATAAAAATCTATACACATATGTACACACACAAACATATGCACACACATACACACACCTACATGCACACACACGTACACACACCTAACACAAACACATGCACACACACAAATGTACACACTACACATACACACACAAACACATACACAAACATAGGCAAACACACATATCACAAACATACGCACACACAATACATGCATATGATCACACCTACACACACAGACACACATACATGAACATACCCCCCCACACATATATACATGTAGGAGCACTAAAAAAGAGAACTGCCAACTTCTCTTTCTCTTTCTTTATAAACCTCTATCTACCTTTAACATTCTTTCAAAAATAACTATAAAATGCAAATTCATAAAGCTATATGCTTGTTTCCTCATTCATTTCTTTAAAATGTCAATTTAATCTTAGTGAAAAAGCATCTTGTGCTCTTTTCTTGCCAAGCACATCCCTATTCGTTACCATAAAATTTTAAGTTTGAAAAGAAGTACTATCAAACATTTGCTTTAAGCTAGCAGTTGCTTAAACAAAAATTATTGCTCACAATTAGATGGAAGAGGACGTTGTGAGTTAGAACCACAGGGCCAGGCATGGTGGGCCTCTTCAGAGGAATTTCTGGCTATCAACAGTGGCCAAGTCCAGCCAACCTTGAACAGGCCCCTAAGTGTGAATTTCCCTATTGTCTCAGAGTTCTATGGGAGATCCAAAAACTATAGCAGAGGGTATTTCCCTGTGCACTCTAAACAACAGTGCTAATTAGGCTTCTGGGGTAAATGTTTGAAACTATCTGAAATTACTTCTTCCCACCATTCTCCAATGTGTATAGGCATTTCCTCCTTGTCCTTCAAAACTTATTCAACAGTCACTCCTAAGTTGTTTAGTGCAAATGTCTTTTACTTTATTATTATTATTATTTCTTTCTTTCTTTCTTTCTTTCTTTCTTTCTTTCTTTCTTTCTTTCTTTCTTTCTTTCTTTCTTTCATTTCTTTC